>WHPZ01565858.1:0-17889 GCA_016617965.1 Macrosiphum rosae
CAATAATAATACAATATAAATAATATCCGAAGAGTAGAGAATGAGATAATATAATAAATATACTTTGTATTCCCTCTGTCTTTCGGTACAGTTGCAAGTCCCTGGGGCACGTTACTGTTTGTTACTGGATCTGATTAACGTAATGTACCGTTAACATATATAGGTACCAACCTCACAATACTACTTTTCTACTACTGACTGCACTTCTTCTCTCTTTATCATTACCACTATTATATTATCACTTCCACTCTGCTACCAACATTACCACTACCTACTATTAGTTACTACTAGTAAGGCTACAACTATACAAATACCTACCACTACTGAAACTATAATAATATAATACCTCCATCACTTCTATTTTCACTACAACTATACAACTATTACTACTACAATCCAGACAAAATAGTCGACCGGTCGCAATTACCGTTACCGGAAACGATGCAGAAATAATAGGCTCCTAAGTCGTTCCTGTCCCCCGTACCACGGGATTACGCGATACTTTCAAACTCGATCACCGTACCTAAAACAAAACACACACATAATAATATAAACATAATATACATGGATGGACAGATAGTTGGATAAATAGATGTACACACGTTTTAGGAATAAGGTGTTTCTCCGATTCACAAACAATATGCTCTCGTATTTTTATGGTTGTATATATACTTTATAAAAAAATATATACGTGACGATTTATACTTTTCACAGAAAGTCACGTCGATACCTACTACTGAGAGCAATCCAATCAAATTTGGTGTATATACGCGTAGTAAATGGTAATATGATTTTGTACTCATTCTACTGTTTATTTTCTGTACAAACAATATAAAAACATCAGTTCCTGTATTTTTTCTCTACGCCCGTATTTTTTTTTTTATCTATAAAACAACAAAACAACCACCGCTAATAATATTGTTTATTTGATATAGAAATTCAACTAATTTAGACGTGATTGTATTTTTTTTTTTTTATTTTCAACGGTGTTCCATAAAATCTATATAATATTATATTATAGTTTATCATTCCGACGAAAGCTTTTTTACACGACGGGTCACGGAGAAACCGATGGTTTTAAATTATTATTATGCCGTTATTGTATTTGTTTTTACTTGGAGATTAACACTGACATAATTATTACTTAATATGGCATCTGTAAATATTATTTGGAATCTCATATGAGCGTTCGGGATAATTTTGGGTCAGATGATTTATTCGAATCAATTCAACATTTTAAAACAACTCGACATAATTACAATTGTCGACGTAAAACTTTATACCGATACGGTCAATTAAATACAAACGAACGAAACGTCGCTTGGAAATGATACGTGACAGAAATATTGTAACTTTTCATTTTCACTACCTACATACATCTAGTTGGTGATTTATTTATCGTATGGTCAAATACTTCTCGTTGCGACGGGTGTTCGTGACGTGCACCCTCTTTGAGTTTCGTGTTTTCCAACCAGTGCGTATAAAGTTATCTAATAAATCTACTATTGTTTAGCTTAGACGTTTTAAGATGATTGTTGTTGTAACAAATCTACGCTGTTTTCACTTTGTGAGTAACAAATTACGAAAGCATTAGCCTATAGTGTTTGCTTAAAAATAAAACTCGTACAACGGATGATAGTCTATTATGGGAGCTACTATATATTGTTATTAAATTTTGCGAGTTCCATCATTGCTGTAGCATACAAGTCAATGGATGCTACTAAATAATAATATTATGATATTTGTGTTACATAAATAGATTGTTTTAATTTTTTTCCTTATAATGATGTAAGTACGTTATTCGAGAATAAATTAAATACACTTCACTTTACAATAAAAGTAATTAAAATATAAATAAAATATAATATTATTCGCAGTATCATTTGGAAATTCGTCGACGATTTTATGATTTGACTTGATTTATTTCTGAAGTCCTATGTAAGCAGTGTATTATAATAATATTATCACTTACGATAACATTTTTTTATGAATCGCATTCAAAAAATATTATTAGATTATATGAATTTAAATATTTCAACACGATACATGTTCCCTTTATATGAGATTGTTGATAATATAAAATTATGTAATCGGATATATAGCAAACGGAATCACAGATTTTCATTCGACCTGCGTAATATATTTGACCTTTCATGCATAGATCTATTGTTCCTGTTAATTTATGACGTTTCTACCACATTGTACATATTATGCCATTTTTTATATTTTATTATTACACAGTTCATCTTTAAAACAAGTAGAATATGCCAAAAATTAAATACAATAACATTTATGTACGTTTTCCTTACGTTATTGTTATCGATATACCTATCCTGTTTACTCGTGTGCACAAACGCTCAACATTGTATTTGTATATCTAAGTGCAGGAGAAAATCCATATTGTGAAACTATTCGTGTGTTTCTAGCTCACTCCACAGTCGACCGGCATGTGTGTTAGTGTGTGACGAGTGTTGAACAAACGAGCCATTTAAATGGTTTAACACGACTAAACGATTTCGGCGTAGGGCACTTGTCTGACGAGAACCGAGATTCAAAACTCGATCCCACCACACACGCCATCTCCTGGCAACAAATCATTCACCCTTCACAACTTCTTCCATTTTACGACTGAGTTTTCATTTACGTTTGTCGAGATTCCTTGTCGTCAGCATCATCGACCATCGTGCTTAATGGACTCTAGATTTTGAGGCTGCTAATAATATGTATCTCGCCTAAATATCATAATCTCAGCACAGCAGCCGTGGTACGACGACAACGATGATGATTATTATATTTTAACAATTTACAGTTTTAAAAACAATGAACCACTTGCCACGAAATTGTATAGCTGGCATTGGTGGAACAAATACTTTATCATTCATCTGGTCCCACACAAAGAAGTCTCATAGTGTGAGGTCAGCTGGTGATCCTGAGGGCTAGGAATCGAGGTTAGGGTCCTGGTTACCTGTGCGACTATAATTCAGCGTTATGGATCGTGACGATTTAGAAAGCCTCGAACTTCACGGTGCCAACTGCCAATGTGGAGGAGATTGAATCCCATTATTGTTCTTGTTACAGTCGGGTGGTGGCCACAGGTATGTAGAATCGTAAAGATTCGTGAAATATTTTTAATGTGTCTGTGCCACAGTTAAATTAAGTGTTAGTCATTGAAAATGGGTGCATTCTCTTTGGAACACCCTGCAGTTTATCTTACACGACGACGAGACGATAAATAGTAATATATCGATAATAGTAACATTATTTTTTATTGCAGCTCTCCAAAACTCGTCGTCGTAATTACGAATAGGTATATATTATGGTTAACTTACAACATTACAACCATAGTATACCGTGATAGTGTAGTGTTGTCGGGACGGAAAAAAATTGGTGAAAAACACGTGCCGCGCTGAAAATTTCCTTCGGTGTCGCAGTAATTACATTTTTTCACCCGTTATTCACCTATGGAAGCCAAACATAATATAACACATTATTATGTTGATATTATAATGTTTTCGTCACCCACCGACACCGTCACCGCAGCCGCCGTATTATAATACGTAAACGTGCACCGGTGCTCCATTATATAGCTGTAGGTACGTACCACACGTAGCAGTATCGCTTTACGGCTTGTCAGCAGCGTGTTGTAGCTGTTGTAGTCTCTCGTCGTTGGATGAAGTTTCTCACACACCTTATGCCCGTGTTACACTACACACACACATACACACACACACAGATGTTTATATGTATTGCGACGCCGGCCAAAAGACTCTTCGAGCGAGTGGTTCACATCGCAAATATTAATCAACTCGAACGCCCGAGTGTAACGACGTTCGGTGGTGGGCAACACCACGCACGCGCGCCACCGAATAACGACGTAGTAGGTAGGTATACCCATACTTCTGTGCGGCGGATGATGATGCCCCACATGCGTGAGACAGATAAACGTGACGCTGACAAATGAAGGAAAGCCCCGAGGCAATGCCGAAACCGTGAGGGTGAATTGAAATGTCGTCATCAATTTTATTTATGTTTACATATTATTATTATTATATACGTACGATAGGAATTGGGGGGTTAGGGGAAGGGGAGGGTGGTACGTACGCATCGCCGTCGAAGAAAGCACCGACGCCACCAAACGCGAAATGGATAATAATAATAATAATAATAATAATAATAATAATAATAATATGAAACTCGAGAATTTATTGTAATACGTTATCCCTCGCCCCCGAAACACAGCGGTGCGACGACAATAACGCCACAAATACGTATAGCTACGACGTATAATACCACCGGCCTCGCTGTTGTTGTAATAATTTTCTGTTGAACATGATATACGTCACAGCGCACCCTCCACTCACTCCCGGAACCAAACTGGTATAAGGTATAACTACCTAGCGTCTCGTCACACCGTCTGTTTCTGTGTGTACACGACGGCTTAAACGTGAAACGTCGTAATTGCTGTTGTCGTCGTTGTTGTAGACCTGCCCCGGCAACGTGCGCATTGGTGTATCATATTTTTATCGCTATAGGTACCTACCTATTAATAATCTGGTGTTAAAAATCTGAAAACTGACAACAATTAGTTAATCATTATTGGAGCGAGACCTGCGTAGGTCGTCACGCCGTCGGATAATTCTGTTGAATTCTACGCGAGAGCGTAAACTTCTGAGTTACGTTGTAGGTCTGCCCTGGAAAAGTGCGCATTGTTTTCATTAAAGCAATGTTGACTAAAAAATATGATTTGTAACTTATAAACTAAAACTCGACCGTCGTCGAAGTGCATGAAATAAGTAGGTGGATGTGTACGTCACATCGATGATAGCCATTAGAATATTATTGGAGTGATTGTTGTATTTTCAATAAACAATATTAATTAATATATATTTTTGCAGCTTACCTATAAATTTTTAATTATGTTTGTCACATTTAAGTTATGGAAAATAACATTCAAATTAAATCAAAGTAAATAAAGTGTAGCGATTATATAGCCGACAATTATTTGTGATCGTACAGCTGATGACAGTGTGAATTTAAGTTTTGGATGTTAAATAAAATACACATTACATCAATGATAATAATAATATAATAATGCATTTCTCATTTAAAAAATATTATATATATTACATTATTGTATATTTTGTCTTCTAAATAACGATATCATTCATGATTTAACACCCTTAAAAACGTAGTACAAACCTTGTTATTCTTCAAACTTTCAAAGATATTAATCTGGCAAATGATTGGAATAAGTATCCTATTATATAATATGTATATACGCAACAACGTATTTTGTATTGCAATATTCTGCTCTATAGAAGTTGGCCAATTGTTTACCAAATATGTTTTACAGCGTGACTATGCTAATATTAATATATTTTGTTCATAAAACGGAAGGTTATTGAGTGTCAGCCATATTTGCTTAAGGGATCGGCTCCTTCATTGGTTGTAACTTTATTTTTTTTCTTGATGTTCAAATAACGTCAAAACTAATTTCATATTACTTTCAAGTTCTTTGCGTTAAAAAAATAAATTGAAGTGACGTGTTTATGCATCATTTTCATTTCTTCATCGGTGGAATATTTACACCAAATAAAACCGTCACACTCTGTGCAAGAAATAATAATATATGTTTTCGTATTCTTGATAACAAAATAATGTTGTAATAGCTTATAAATGTGGTAGTTCTAGTAAGATAAACTATGTATTAAATCAAATAACAATATTAGGTAATATGCATACTTATATTTTTTTCTTTAACCTGTTTCACAATTATTCATAATAATATCTGACCATAATAAACGGTTTACCTAATTGTTCAATAGTTTTAATAAATAAATATTACATACTAACTACTTAGGATTTAATGATAAAGTATAAATGGTTTATTCAATAACTGTATGACTATGATACGAATAAACTTTATTGTGATGCACAAAGAGGAAGATATTATCTTAGACATGCGTGGCTAAGAAAGACGATTACTTAGGAGCATAATGAGTACTAATTATTCATATAATTTGGCACCTTGATATTGCAAGAAAATGTAATAATTAAAAAAATGTATGAATCGATATTATTCTATGTATCCTTATTAATTATTGTGTTATAGTTTGTACAAAACATATGAACAATGACTAATGATAATAATTTATGATAGAAACAAAAATGTTTGTGCTATTACATAGAAGGTACGTCGTTTACAAGTAAGAGAATATGGTGCCAATTTTCCAAATATTCCACCGATGTATACAATTTTAAAATTATATTGTTAACGTAATTATAATACTTTTCCACTCGTATACTGTCAGATACATAATTTGGAGGAGGGGGTCGGTGTATTATATTAACAAAAATGACTTCAGAGGAAAAACTCTGAGACCTCAAAGAATTTTCAGATTTGGATAGCTGTTTTTTTATCTAAAAGAAGAAGAATTTGTATAGCCCTCATAGAACTTTGATTCTTTATTTAATATTAAAGAATATTATAAAAAAAATTGTAAAAAAAAACTTAAAATTGTATTTTTTATATGGATTTATTACAAAGTTTTAAATTAAAATATCGAAAAACGTAGTTCAGAGCGGGCCGCAAAATTATTTCCTCTATTAATTAGAATTTAAATTATCAAATTTGTTTTATTCTACGTTACAGGATCATTATTCCCGTTGAGTGTATTTTTTACGGCAAAATTACATTAGGGCCGAGAGCCTTAAGTACTAAGGTACACCATTTACAATTTTACAAGACCTTTTCATAAAATATAAACTTTGTTTGGAATTTGTTTATACAATTATCCTACATTTATAACTATTAATATTGTGTAGTATGTGTTTTTGTATTATGGTGATATACAATAATATACTATTGAGATACCTACACTGCCGGAATTATAGAATGAATGATAATTAATTAATATGTGAACAAAATTACATGACATCATAAAGCAATTAAATTTGAACATATTATTTATAAACATTTGTAGATATACCACTGATATATTGTATTGATACATATATGTATCTGTTGTATACTATGTGTTATGTAAAATATTATAAAATTAAAAATATTTTATAAAAACACAGTTGTCCTCTTCACTTTATTAAATGTAGCATACATAGGGATTATTACTTAATAATTTGCCAATGTAAATGTATAAATCAAATCTAAAATAAAAATAATTGATAAAATGAGAACATTTTATAAAAACGATTTATTTTCTATTAGTTGAGTCTTTTTAATTTGATTTTATATAAAATTCACATACTATTTTGACTACGTCAGGTAGAATACAATTATAACGATATAATATTATAAAAAATTTTACTTTTATAAAAATGCAATATAAGTATTTTAATTTCTTTTGTATTATTGAATAAAAATAATACAACTTACTATAAATTCCAAAAAATTATATAAGTACCTTATATTAATATTATATACTAACAAATAAATAAATACATTTTGAGCATTTTAGTGATAAAACTGTTTTATTAGGCATATAAATTTAAAACCAAAATCAGCTTGACATTTTTTTTAGGCGACCTTTTTATTATATCTTCCACTTAAGGGTTTATTTTACCAGTAAGGCGTATACATTATTATAATAATTTATTATGATCACACGGCGTTTTGCATGGGCTATTCGAGCACTCCCCTATCGTGGATTCATTTTATTGATTATTATAGTTTTCAAAGCATGGTAAAATTGATAATTTTAAGGTGCAATTAGTAAGTGTATAAGGTTTATAAACATACATTTAGAACACCTTATATCCCCGTCGTGTCAGTCCATCCGTTAGTTATCTTTACATAGTTAGAATTGTTTATTTTAAGGAGTTTATTTAATGTCCGTAGTTACTGTACATAGTAAATAAGATTGATAATATTAAGATATTTACTTACCATTCATGATATTGAAATAATAACTTATTGTGTAAGTATTATTTAATATAGATTCATATTAGCCAAAATATACTACCAAAGTTAAGATTACCAAATTATGTTTAAACTAAATTTGGAATTATAGTTTATTGCACTATGTTAAAATACGTTTGGAAACTGAGAATTTAACACGCTCGTTTTGTGAGCTCCCCTAATGTCTTGTTACATAGTATATTGTATTATACTTGAGGAGTTATTAAAAATTAAATAATTTCATATTTTTATGGTAAATATCATACTCTAAATTATTTTTTCCTAAAATAATTTTTATAATAGTCAGTATAGTGACAGTTAGAACATTTAACCTATTTTTTGGCTGCTCTTTTACAGACAACACCGTCGCTCTCACGACTAGCGAAATATTTGATTTCTTGCCAACAGTTTGCTAGTAGGAGGTTTGTAGTATGAAAAACTGACCAATGGGTACACAATATTATACACACAACTCACAAACACATATTATGTAAACGTTGATTTAGCGACCACGGATAACTCCTCAAATACTGTACACCCTAGGGAGACTAACACCCCAAAATTATAATTCTTCTAAACGATTGTATGTATTCGAATAGCAACAGACATGTAAATATGCAGAGCACTGTTATACCCGACCTGCTAAAAAGAGATTTAACTTTTACCACTAATTTGCGATTCAAGTGTGGATTTTCGTCCAACTGGTTGATCACTAAACATCCGTAAATCCTACTTCAATGACCTAAATATTTTAATTTGCACTGAAGCAATTTTAACTAGAGCTATTGGTTATAAAATCAATATATAAGTAAGATATAATATTATTGTAATATTCTAGCTGATCTTGTACGAGGTTGACAGTGACAAATTAAATGCCCATGAATTTACCCCTTCTCCGCATTCTTTGTTAATTGTTAACTGCGTTGATTTTTAACACAGTTCTTTGGGTTGTTCTTAACAAGTATACAAGTCTCAAATTTTTACAACCAATCTTAATACATTTTTTCTTTCTGTTGCTTATAGCAAAAATATAATATTAGAATATATACTTGGTTATGGATCGTTTATACACAACACAAATATTGCCTTTTATAACGATGTAAATATTATTATTATTGGTTATCTAACATATTGCCTTTTATTCATAAAAAGTATGATATTATAATATTTATAAATAATAGTTGTAGGTAGTATTATATTGTATGCAATACGAATTATTTAACTTTAGAATTGCCAAGGAAACTCGAAGTTATTTGATTACCATTTATTCATAATTTGTGTTATAAGATTGGTGTTAATTAAAATATATTTTTTTACTTAATATTTTGTCTTCAATATACTTGAAATGTTTAAGTCAATAATAATCATAATAATATTTTGTTCTGTGTATACATTCACGACCAACCAAATATTCAAATTATTTGACCGGAGTCCACCTTGATTCTGGTAATGTATCCATAAATTAAATATTTGTTTTGATCAATTTATATGGAAATAATAAATATTGATAATCATCTTTTTATAAAATAATATACAAATTTACAGAAAATTAAGTTAAGAAAAAACGTAATACAATTAAATTGTTATTAAATTTGTTAAATGTATACGCTGATTAAAGAATTTTATATTGTTAACGAATACAAAACTTTTTCTACAAAAACTTTTTAGTTCAATTGTACTTGTCAATTGAATTTAAATGAAGTGTTTTGTTTTAAAAATAAAGTTTTTACCACATTAAACACGATTGAAGCATACCATATAATTCATGTTTAATTGGTGCAAAATATGAGGACACTGAATAATTGCGAAGAATAATAATAATGGTAATCATATTGAAAAAAAATTATTATTAAAACGATACCGTGATTATGTCATTGTAGCCAATGACTCGCTTGAACCAGACTTTGACGTTCAATTTGAGTCAACAACGAGGTCGACAACCAGACGAGTGATGTGGGGACAACATCTATGATCTCAAACGGCCGATGTAAATTATTTAATGAGTTAGACAAAACAGCATACGCAAAAGAGGCTAAAAAAATCACCCTGATAATAAAGGCACTGTTAGAAAAAATCATAAGACAAGCAGTAAGAAAGCATGCCAAATCCTAGGGAATCAATGGCCCCACATGGCTAAAAATGTTTTTAAAATATTTCACACCAATTAAAATATAAAACGGATGGATATTCAGTTATATTGTATAACTATACATTACGCAAACGATATAGATTATGCGACTAAATATTTTTCGTAAATCTGTGATGACGAAAATTAATAATATTTTATCCTTCATAATGTATATTATTATGTCTCACCACAATATTTGTATCAACTCTATCATAAATACGTTTATAAAAAATAAATCTAAGAGGGGGATGGAGTTGCCAAGCGGACTAAGGCGTCGGTTGCGACGCACACCTACGCCGGTTCGATTTCGGCCACGGGCGGCATTTCTCTTCGGTCAAGTCACGGTGTCCTGAAAACAAGTGCCGCCATCCCTTACCCGGGCATGACATATACCTACGGGTGCCCAATTCGATAATTCTGCCAAAAACAAACACACACGTTTACCCTCCCCTACAGTACCACAGGCTAATGACCTAGTAGTTGAAGGCTTAACCCTAATTAAAAAAAAAAAAAAAATTAAGATTGCCTATATTATTATATTCACTGACCCACATCTTTATTTGTACTTTATTCTAAAACTTTTAGTTCTAAAAACTTTAACAACACTTTATTTATCTTGGAATGTACAAATTATATAATATTTTGTTCAAGAAGTTTTCGAAATGTATTAATTACATTTTTACTAATGCGCGTTAGGTACTATAACGTCCCAATTGGGTGATATTATATATTTTATTTATTTTTCTTATTATTCTGATTGCGTATAGTTTTGGCACTAAACCCTAACCTAACCTACTGAGGTTTCGTTAACCGTCGACGGACGGTACAGATGGCGTCCAGGAGTTTCGGATTGTGGAACTCCGATCCGGAGTTGACGGAAATAACTAATACCGTCTTGTGGACAGCTACGATCAAATGACCCATAGGTCCGGACCGGATCACGGTCGCCAGTTGGGCCACCGACCCTGCTGGTGGTGTTCTTAACACGAGTTGTGGACACGGCCGCAGCGGGACAGCCGTGCGTCTCAGTGTCAGTCAGGTCTGTTCCTTATCTCCGGGGTACTGCGGTGGGCGATTCAGTCCAGCTTCTGATGGCACGTCTGTCTCCAGAGCCCCAAATTCGGTAGGCGTGGGTGGACGTCGAAGCGTGTCCAACCGATGACGCACTATGAACGGTAGCACGGGTGCCAGGTTAGCTCAGGGCGTCGTCTGCCTGGAAAATCGGATTCCATCCGTGGAGTCGGATTCGTGAGGGCTTGTGGTTTTCGCTGGTATAGCCGGTAACACCGGAGCCCGCCCTGGACCTCACAATCTCGGTCGTCTTCGTGGTTAAGTCGGTTTTTATGAAATTGCAGTCACAATAAAGTCATCTTATTCAGTGGCGCCGAAATATTTTTTTTTAGGTGTGGCAATAAACAATTACTTATATCCACCTACCCGCATTGGATATTAGAACTAAGTCGTGGGAGCAACCCCAAATTTTTTTAATCTAAAAAATATTTATCAAGTTATAATATTTACCACATTATATTTACATTTTAGCATTTTTTTAATATTCAAACATATTACAGTTAGGTTCATCTCCCTGTACCTAGTACATAATAGAATTGAAATCGGGCATCACGCGAAAACTGGTGTAGTGGGATGTCAACCTACAACCACCAACAAATTACTATAGGTACTATAATACATTTTACTACATTGTAACGTCCAACGCAAATCAGTGAATTATTATTATTATTATTCTAGAATCGACATAATACAGCAAGTACACATTATGAGCGCGACATGCGACGAGATAACACATGCTATCCCGCGGACCTCAGGTCTCCGCCAATTAATGACCACACCACCTGGACGGCAGTCGCACATACGCTCCCCTCCTAGTACCCATGGCTTAGATATAATTATAAAGTTCTTATAATCACCAACGATCACCATACCTTTAACCAAATACCTAGAGTATCGGCCACTCATTCGCTATCTGCGCATATCATTCTTTTTAAGACTTCAAACTGCATGGTTATTAGCTAGTTTTTACTGTGGACAATATTCCACACAATTATTTTTAACTTGAAAATTCACTATGTCATGCGAGAGGTTCAAAAATAAATCAAAAATGGACTTCGTTTTTTGACACTCGGCAACCCCATTCGGTTTGTGTGGGGGCTACGGTTGGTACGCGTTATTTTTATGTCAGGCAGGTAAATCGTCACAAAGAACCCGGGTGGTCACCCATCTGGGAGCCTGCTCGACCGCTGCACACATTACTATATTAGTGACTGCGTTCAATCACCGAGCTTCACCAGGTCACCATACAATGAACTCCAATACCAACCACGTTAAATTGTATATTATAATATGTTCATATATTTACCAGTTTAAATTCGTGCCAAATGTATTATAATATATAACATTTGACATGTTAACAAATTGTATACAATATTACAATCCTTAATAATATAGCAATAGTACTAAGTAGGTAGTAAAATATATAATGGTATATAAAGATTAGTGGAAATTGAATCATTTGTTTGTCATTGACACATCGATAAAATCAAATATTTAAGTAACTTGATCGTCATATATAAAAGGTGATTTTGAAAGAATTTAATATAGATACTTGTATATTTTAGAAAATTAAGGTTTCATAAATATAGTAAAAATATATTGGACTAGGTACGTTATGTTATTTGGTATTAGCAAGACTTAAACAGTAAACCTATAACTATTAATATTAATCATAGAAATAATAAACTAGATATAGGATCATAGTCAAATACAATTTTAATGATTAGAAAACCATGTAAACATTCAAATTAATAATTATGTATATTGGTACAACGTATCTACTATACAGAGTGTGACATTATACATGAAAAAAAAAGGAAATTAAATATGGCCATTTAAGTTCAATTATTACCTAATAATCGTTAGGGATCAAATGTGTATACCGGTTATTAAGTATTTTTTCATTGCTCAACATTTAAAAAACCCAAAATATATAGATCTATTAAAAATTTGAAATACTATACAATTACCTAGTATGTATTATAACAATTAAAAAATATAAAATGTATCAAAAAAGGATATTGAAAAAGTTCAAGAAATCAAAGACGTATACTGCCGGTAGCTGCAATTAAGAAAAATAAATCAATAAAGGTATGCTAATATTGTAATATTGTAAAATATAACCATTTCTTTTAACTTATAGTATTTAGGTATAAAATCAAAAAACTGTGCAATCGTACTAGTCTTAACTTTTAAGTAGGTATAGACGCTAGACGCTAGTATATAATATAATATATAGGGGTCACCAATTAATATTTTCAAAGGTCCAACATCAGGAAGCTGGAAATTGTTGGCGGCCATCAAAATTTCAAACGTCAGTAAAAACCAATGAACAAAAATGATAAATTACAACGATAAAACCGCCATTTCGATTTTTTTTTTCAACTATGGTCGTTAAATAATTTTTTTTGATGAATCAAAATCTTGAAAATTTACCCATATCAGGAGTTCAAAATTAGTGAACATAATATAAAGATTAAAGGCGAACATTTTTTTATAAGCATTTAAAATTCAAATTTTGACAAAAACCATCATAATCGAGCAAAAATAATCAAACTATTTTGTATTTAAAAATGTATATAATGTTCAATCTTTATAGCTAAGAACTAAAAGTTAAAAACAAGGTTAAAATATTTATAAATATAAGCTATACCTATTTAAATATTGCAAATAATAGGTCCAACTAGGCAACAAAAAACCGCGGTAAAACGAAAATATTTACAGAACACCAGTTTTGAATCAAATTTATCTTCATGTTTTTGTTGTAATCATAATCAAAAACTTAAAGTACCTACATTTTATATAGACCTGATAGTATAATGTCTAAAATATTTTAAATTTTTTGGAGTTTGCCATTGGTATCAATGGTACTTATATATAATTACCTTATTTTAAATACTTATTTATAAATAATATTAACGCAGGTAAAACAGAAACTAACTACAACTATAACATTAGCATATAACTACGACCTGCAGCCACATCTTAATTGGTTGACGAAATATCTGTTCACGTGTGAAACTTAGTGTTCTAAGTACTGTGTTGGACTGTTGACAGCTATTTTAAGTCGAGGTAAAATAATTAAATTAATTGAAAACATTATTTTACTTTACTTTACTTTACTTTAAACACTATATAAATATCAAACTTCAAAAAAGGTAGAGACTTATTGGATAAAATTATTAAAACAATACTCACCGTCGAAATATTACAATATAAATAAACTAATTCTGTTCGATTAAACATTTACTCAGTGTATAATAACAGTCGTTGTCAACAATAAACAATATACTAGTTACCAGCTTACTGTTATAATAATAATAATAATAATTGTAGCCAGCAGTTATGATGGTATTAATATATTACCATAGAACAATATAGAAGCGAAACTCGATCAGCTGATTGGGGTCTTGGTTACCTATGATCTGAAGTCTGAACCTACGAAAAACATGAAAACGGTTCCACAAACATGTTAGACCCATGGTTACCCAAGGTTTATAGATAAACTAGGTTTATATTATCTATAAACCTTGATGTTTACCAATATTATGAAAACGGTTAAACATATTATGTGTAATATACATAATATGTTTATTTTTTTATGTACTAGCCAACACAGTATAATATTATCAACTTTATGTACGACATAGTGTTTATGCGTCATAATTATATAATAATAATTATAAACAATAATATATAACGTCACTGAAGTAATTGACAATAGTAGGTAATAGTAGGTAATACTGGTAATGAGGTATCCGGTATCGCGGCGTATGGGAACGGCCGGACAAGTGGTCTCGATACTCTACTGCGGCTAGGCGGGTTGACGAGAAGCGGTAGGCGATGCGTTGATCGCGGTAAGGGCAAATAGCTTCGGTGGCGAACGATACGCACTAAAACCTGTGAGCCGACGGGCTAGGCACATGAAAATAGCGACGATCACGGCAAATCGCACTGCGTGTACAACGGGCGGGTGATAACACGGAAGATAAAATGAGTCACGGTATAGATATACCGCGATCGGTGGGTTCGAAGCCACGGTTAGCACTGCGTTAGACGACTACCGGGCGAGAAACAAGTGGATGCGGGGGAGCGGGGCTCAATTCTCACAGGCGAATATCGGGCGAGTGACCGGACTTATCAAATAATAATATATCGCGCCACGACGGTCCAGACGATACAAATCGTGGGCACAGCGTACGGTACAACACGAGAACGATAGACGGCTCGGAACAAAACACGTAAACACATGGGTATGACCACGGCTCGGGGTCGCACAGCTAAGAACAAATAACAATAAGCCGTGGCGACCGGAACTCGGATCGCGTAAACGACTGTACGCGACGAGTTGGATGAGCAGCGGGGCTAGGGTGCACGGAACAAAATAAATGGCGGTATTGTCGGCGACGGAGCTCCAGTAAAAGCACGCGGCTTTGTACGATGACGTAAACACGACCAATATTGCCTAGACGGCTCCGAAATGTCCAAATATATGGCGGCGGGTACCCGGCGAGCGACGGCTAGACACCGCACGGACTACCATGTGCTGGACACTGACCGTTGCCTCTCCGGGGGTACAAAGTTCAATCGAGTAGCTTCGGCGGCGGTGCACCAGGGTGACAAACATTGCGACACCGACTTGACGAACGCGTCGTCGCGTGAAATTTAAAATATCGAATTGGAATCCAACAACGTCATTGAAGGTACTTCTTCATGTATTACTGGTGGGTAAATACAATAGTATATTATGTGGCAAGGGCTGGAAGTGAGCAATTTCAGTCGTGGGCCGCATTTCTCTAAGGACTGAAATTGCCTTCCCGCACGAGCCACACATACTATTTTTTGTCACGCCTCTGCGTTCATCGATCACGACAAGTCGGCAAAGGTTATACACTATGCAGGGATATTCTATGCAACAACCAGACTATTCTACGAAAACAATTTCATGAAAGAAAATTGTTTGCTCGTCATGTTTGGAAGTTATAATACGAATATAACATGTAGCCCAAGATGTAGATAACCTAAAGTTTATGTTTTGTAAGGACCGTGGTCCGTGGTATAGTTTTCAGTGTTGCCCCAATAACTTATTTGAGAGGGGATAACATTTTACTCCCAATGACTTTTTGACAGCATACAGTATTCAATTTATATATAAATTTATCTGGTTAAGTCTCAACACAAATTAATGTCACTTTCTGGTAAGGTTTTCTTTTTAACTTTTCTTTGGTAGACAAGTCAGTCGAAAATTTTTTAATTTTCTCAATTTTAATGAATTTTGTTAAAGTTTTAACTTTAGACCCACATGGGAAATAATATATTATGAATCTGTGTTCAACTTGACCGAGATAGAAAATTATTTATCGATGATAATAATTAAAAATAAAAATGTTTAAAGCTCAAAAAGAGTCAATATATTTTGAATATCTTGTAGGAAATATCTTTCAGGGAAATGTTCATATTATATTATATAAAAATTTTGTTAAAATATAATGTTTTTACTGTTATTAATTTTTGAGTTGCAACAGAAAAACGTAATGGATTTTGTCGATAACTGATTTCGTGTAAAATTTACGTTTATATTTGTTATTTTTTTTATTTTTTTCACGACGCTTTTGAAAATTACTGGAAATATTTTTACTTTTGAGTTTTGACCCAACAAAGTACCAACTAGGTTCACTTTCCTATCAGAAAAAATTCTTGAACCATTTTTCCTGTCATAATAGGTGATTTCAGACACAAAAATAAAATATAAAACTATAAAAGCACAAATCGTTGTAAAATAAAATTCATTCATGTGTGCCAGGGGGCCATTATAACTCACAATATTTCAGTTGATGGGTATTAATTGTTTCTTCACTTGTAAAATAAAAATAGTAAATGTACTGTATTATCAGATTTTGACTTTTTACACAATACTATTGATTATAAATACCTACTAGAATTTATTTTTAATGGTAAAACTATTAATTAAATTATTAATTGGTTATTGGCTACTTCTAATGTTTCACACAGTACACACTACAAGCTACAACACACTAGGAAGTCATCTTTTTTTTATTTGTACAATATATTTTTATACTTAAAATTACGATTATCCACCAATTTTGGGGGTACACGGTACACCCACCCCTGCTTAAAATAGGTGTGGCGGCCGATACACCTAATACATGCGGATTCGGCGTCACTGAACGTAAGGTCCTACTGTACATAAGGAATTTATTTATCATGCTGCATAAGTACTAGCTATAAACTCGTTAAGGTCGATATTTTAACGATAATACTTGTTAATAATATTACAAAAAAGAATTTTAAAAGTGAGTTGTTACAGTTCATGCATATACAATAATAGTCTAGTTATAAGACTAAGTTATATTTTGTTTCAAATATTTAAATACTGTTGCTAAATAATATATGTCAATGGTTCTAGGACATAAAATACTTTATGATGGTACTATAATATAGTCATTAATAATTACTATTGGTACTATTGCTATAAATTATTATTTAAGTTTCATACCATACGACTATACCGTTTATAACACACGTCCATTTATTTACATGACATGCCATATTAATATTATCAAAGGTGGGCATTAACTTGTTAAAAAGTTAAAGTTAAGTTAAAAAGTTAATTTTTTTTTAACTTTTTAACTTAACTAGTTAATTATTTTTGTTTTTAACTTATTAACTTATTCAGTTAAAATGTTTATTGTTGTAACTTAACTTTTTATAGTTAATTATCATTGTCATGCAGTTAAGTTAATTTAATTTTTGA
>WHPZ01565860.1:0-10525 GCA_016617965.1 Macrosiphum rosae
AAAGAAGTACACCGCGGTAATGGTTGAGAAAGATACCACGAACATGACGTAGGTATATATAGGTACCTAACCCATAGCCCGCAGCCGCCCCATCCCCACCAATGGTCCATTTCAGGCCCGACCGGTGTTATAATGCATGTTGGCAACACTGCTTATATTATATATTCTGACGGATTTTTAGTATTTTTTGTTATAGCGGCAACAGAAATACATCATCTGTGAGAATGTCTACTGTCCAACTCTCACGGTTCATGAGATACAGCCTGATGACAAACGGACGGACGGACAGCAGAACCTTAGTAATAGCACAGATTATATAATATAATATAATTTTATACAATATTTTATATTCTGAGTGAAAAGATGAATGTATTGATTTAACAATTTTTTTTTTTTTTTATTTAAAAACAAATATACGACTATACATTAATTTATACATTTGAATTACCTATCTTCTATAAGCTAAGCTTGTGGTGAAGATAGGGAGTTACAATTGTTAAAATATATGCTAAAAAGAAAAATAAATTTAAAACACAAATTCCGTAGTTATACAATATGGAAAGAGAGAGAAGAAAAAAAGAAAAGAAAGTTATAATATCATAAAGTTAAACCTAAGTTACATTTAACGATACATGCAGCCATTCAATAATTCATTTTTTAGCATTATTGTAATTATAATTAATATTAACATTTTTCTTTATAGAGAAAGGCACAGAATTATAGTAAAAAGGACCAAGAAAATCAACAAATTTTTGACCAACTGATATTTTAAAAAGTGATGTTCTAGCATCAAATAAACGAAAAACTCTTTTTTTACTGAAAACATTTTTGTCAACCCACTGATCTAGGTGTTTAACCACACACAAAATAGCCATTTTTTTGAATAAAAGGTCAACTGGTAATACATTGAGCTCCCTAAAGTTATGCTTAGTTGATCCAACATAGTGTGTTTTTTGTAAACATACGCGCACTATTTTACGTTGATGAAGCAATAATGGTTTTAGAGCGTTTTTTCCAGAATTTTCGAAAAATTGCTAAGCATGGAAATTGGTCTATAATTATTTACGCAGGTTTTATCCCCATTTTTATGTATTGGTTTAATTATTGCCAATTTAAGTTTCTCGGGAAAAATACCATTTTTAATACTTAAATTATATATGTATGTCAGAGGGCTTATAATACTGTCTATCACAAGTTTTAATATCTTTACCGAGATACCATCTTTTTTATGTGAGACGGAGCACCGTCATGACAACACATAGGGAGTCAGTCAGTCATAGAATTACCAGTGTTCAATTAGCAATTTGTAGCTATACTTAAGATTTTTACTATCAATTTTAATAAAAATACATTAATTATTTTAATCTTCAATTGGTGCGTACGTTTTTTTTTGTGTTGTGTGTAAAATCCATAACACTCCCATCACTTTAATAATTAATAGTTACTATACATATACATGAAACGTTCTTAATTTAAACCGATTTTATAACGAGTCGACATAAATTTACTTACTTGTTTACATGTGTGTGATAGAATAACATATATACAATAATCGTAATAAAATAATATAAAAGTTAATAAAAATATATTGATATGGGTATCCAATGTAAAATCGATGGCATCAATTCTACAATAGTAGTTTATACTTCACATTATTCTTATACGTAGATATATCAAATAAAACATAACTTGAACATTTATCAATTTACCTAACATAAAAATACCGAGACACATGGATTGGGAAACGCTGGTGTGTATACTATACTATATATACTATACTATATAGTATACTATCTAGTTCTCCTAGTTAAATCTTAAATCTAGTATGAAAATGTCCATTATAATTTCGGTTTCATGTGGAACACAACAATATAACTTGAAAGTATTGTCATTTTAAAATAAATAAAGAAAAAAAACGAGAGGTTGATGTGAGCCCACTATTACACTCTGAGGAAGTAAAACTTCTGTATTGGAGTAGTGAAATTACAAGTGATTTAGGGACAGAGTGAGAAAAATCAATAAAATCAAAATAAACGTGCACCCCGCCGCCGCCGTGAATGATTTGCAAAATAAATAAATTAGCAAACGTATCGTTTCATTTTTCGTTACGATTTTTTTCCTCCCACACCTCAAGAAGTTTTATTTCAAAAAGTATGAATGGATAAAACAATTTTATTCAGAAATCACAATAAACAGTAATAGTCAAATATCTATACAACTGTAATTTATTGAACTCGTTTATCTAAAATCGTAGTACAAACAATACCAAAGATGTTGTTAAATATATATAATTATTTTTAAAATACTATCTGTATAATCATGTTGATATTATAATAGATATATCAATAGGTACATTTATTTATTACAAAAACTTGCCAGAGCTCTTTGAATATAAATTAGATACTTATTTGATATTTGAGTAATAGTGTAATACCAGGTTGTAGACATAATAATAAAAGTAATAATAATTTTAAATAACATACAACATTTTTTTAGTAATTTAAACAAAAATAAAAATGATTTTAAATAAAACAAAGATTTTCATTGTCGATATAGAGTCTATAATGTTGTGTTAAAAATATTTTTCGGGTTTGTATTAAGTATTTCAAAGGAATATAAATTATAAATCTTAAAGTACATTACTTTCTCTTTCAATACTACAGACAATGGATTAATACATACTATAAAAGAATAAAGGAAAATCGTAATCAAATCAATTTTAAGTAGGTACCTATAATTTGAATTTTAATTGTACTTGTAACATAATTAACACATTTCAAACATTTAAATTTCTTTGGAACTCTTTATTGAGGTAATGTATTGTTATAATAATATTCTTCAATACATTAATATATTATTGTTAACTAAGTGTTTAATATACATAATAATATTTTGCACGCATAATTTAATATTTTTAAATGAAATATAATTATAAGCATTAAACGCCTTAGTTGCTGGTTTTTTTTTCTATATAATTGGTCTTAATTTGAGGAATGGAAAATATGAAAAGGACATAGGTCAATAGGTGCATGGATAGACTATTTTAGAAATGTAAAGTTTATAAGAGATAAGAGGCAGGAGTTAAAGATAATAAATAGAATTAGATAACGGATAGCGAAAAGTATTGCTTAACATCAGTCTACGGCCAGCTAATGAGTCTAGGTAAAAATATTTAGGTATTCTAAATAATATCGTAATAATAACACTTGGATCATAATAATATATTATGGCAAAAGGTAGTTGCCTATTTTTTTATCAATATCTATGCAAAATCGCTACCTACATAGCGTCACTAGGTAGATCAGCTAACTTGTCGATGTAGACAAAACATAACCAACGTGTTGCGCAGCCTTTCCTGCAGCCGTCTTCTCTTCTGCAGCCTTTGCTTCAGCCCTCTTCTCTTCGCACCATTTAGTTGTAGTTAAAAACAACTTAGCTAGGTACAAACATTAATCATTTTGGTCAATTATTATAAATAAATTTAATAAAACAAACTATGCAGTTACAATGAACGTATGTGTTTTACCCTATATTCTGACAATTTATTCTGTTATTTTCTAAAAGATAATTTTAAGCTTAGTTCTGTTCATGAACATTGAAACTATGTATATGTAAAGAAGTAATAAACTTAAACTAAACATAGAAACTTGTATACACATTAAGTATATCTATGGTGCGATTTTAAAAGTTACCTTTTGCCCCATGTTACCCTACCCATACAAGTGTAGATAATATATTATAAGGAGGCCCTAGATGGCATAATTAACACGCAATTTTTGGATATTATATTATTGTAGCACCTCCAAGCCAGACTATTAAACATAATAATTTCACTGAAGATTTGTCAAAATAAAATGTTCACCAACTATTTGAACTCAAACTTGAACATTTTTCGAATTCTTGACATTTCAAAAATGTGTTGATAATAACTTTTAAATATAAAACTAGTTGAATAATCTAGGGAGTTAAACACTTTTTAATAAAAATGCAAATTAATGCACTGCCATACATAATAATTATTAATTTGATTATCATTGAATTCAAACTTTGAAGTTTTTGAAGTGTTTAAAATTTTGAATTGAGGAATGGTGTGACAATTTTATCCGACAAGACTTTTTAGAGCAGCCATTTGTTGCTACAATATTCAATGTCGAAAGTGGTTTCTGCTTTCAAATTTGATCAAGTTTATACATTGTGGTTCAAAAATGGGAAATCAATAACTTAGTACCTAATAATTGAAATGACAAAAGACAGCACGATGGTTGGAACATTTGACCAATACTAGTTTTAAATATTATAGAATTACTTTAATATAGAGTAATAAATTGTATAGTTATTTTATTATTTAGGTAACCGAAAATTAATAAATATCATTTTAAATTATTTTGCACAAAATTACGTACATTTCTTCATTTTATTTAAAGTCTCCACCTGATCTTCGTAGTATTGTCTTTTATATTCTATAACAAAGAATTTTTTAAATAAAAATAATTTGGTACTATGATGAGTGAGAGAATGAAAAGTCGACTACCTACCTTAAGTTTATAATAATAATTATCATTCTACAGCTAGTTGGTTGACATTTTATTTTGGTATATATCTACTTACTATTTAATTACTTCTATTTTCTTTAATTTCTTTTATATTCACATGTAGTTTGTTTTATTTTTATAAGCTAGGTACGAATTTGTTGAACGGTAAACTGCGTCGTAAGGCAACTCACAAAGTGAGCAGTCTATTGTATTTATATATATCTATATTAATAAAATTGTTAATAAAAACATATTGGGTCAATTGTAATTGATTGGTTTATATTTTGTTTTTAAAATAATGTATGTAGATTAGTCGATTTTATCATCTTGTCTAGTCATATTATCTATTATATTCCATTGATAGGGGCTAGAACACAATATGACATTTTAATGGTGAAATAGTGGATAGCTTTTTAAGTTCTATTGGATATTATTTATAAATCTCATACATTTTTTTTTTTTGATATGATTGTTTAGTTAATTATATGAAATTATCACAATGGGTTAATACATTTTTAACATAGTATTTTTGAGAACTAGAGACTATTGTTTGAGGCCTTCACATTTAAATTATAATGTAATAAATAAACTAATTACAACACGAGCACGGCATACTATATTATAAGATAATGATTTTGATTGATATTATTTACACCAAAACACCAATATATTTCTTAATGTTTTAGAGAAGCACTATCATACATTTTTAAAAGCCAATTTATTGAGTTTCACCGATCTACTCTTGTATTACTACAGTACTACTATATCTATATTTCATTTATAACATTATTATTTGTAATCAATAATTGATCATCATTTGTTGTCACGACACCACATGTTTCTATGGTACAAGGGCATCCATTAGAGGGTACAAGGAGGTGACAAGTCAACATTGTCAACCCCCTATACAAATGTGAAATGTTTGTAATTTTTTGTAATTGTAAACAAGAAACTATTTTTAACGAAATGTTAAGAAAATTTAAAAATTATTTTAATGGTCTATGATAGTCTCACAATATTTAAAATATTTAAAAATGTACTATAAGTATTAAGTATTAACACTTGTCACTTTTCAGCTATCTATCTGTGCTAGTATGTATTTAATGTATAAAAGTGTAAAAGTGGATCAGCCCCCCTCCCCCCATCCCACCGTCGAAACAAAAAAATTCTGACTAGCCCACTGCACAAAACAGTAATATAATTAAATTATGATAAATAAACTTATTTAATTTTTGAAATTAAAGAACCTATTTAATTTCTGTTCTGGTTTTTTAAGGTTTGGTTCCAGTCTCTGCTTTAATCACAATAATATCATTAAATATAATTACTTAGAAATATAAATTATAGGCTGATAGACCAATTTCATGATATTATAATATCATTGAATTTAAATTAAACACATTCATTACAGTGACTCTTAGACACCTAATGTATAGCAGACCTTCACCAAATTACCAGCCTTTTTTAAATTTAAGCCCCAGAACAATTATCAAAAAATGAATTACCGTGCCATTTGTCCGTGATAACTTTAACAAAAAAACATACGTTAACTTAGAGCACTTGGAACTATACGTTTTATAAGATAAGTTTTTATAATACTATTACTATATGTATTATAACCATTTTTCACTAACTTACTTTTTCTACTGGTTTCTCCTAACAAACCTACAAAATAAAATAAAATAACTAGTGTTAATTAAATCAAATTAAATTAAATTTTCCTCTACAAAGTTTTAAAACTCAGTTGATCTTAAATCTTTTATTTTTCAAAAAAAAATTTCAATTAAATCATTCTTTTATGAGCATATAATGAAGCAGTTCAAAAACGGACTTCTAGAAAATTATAATTATATAATGATGTTTATTATTTATTCAGGAATAATAGAAATATAAATATAAATTATTAAATTATATTTGAACAATTTTTTTTATATTATTAGAATACCTAATGTACTACATAATTTCATGAAATTACAAATATAATAATTATTCATTATTGTGTAAATTAAGATTTGTTGATGAAAATATTATTGTTAGGTTCATCAAAAATAAAGTTATACTAGCATGTATAAGGTACAATCATAAATTAAATCTATCTCGAACATATTTTTCTCTGGAGTTTGCACTGTAAGATGTATAACAGGGAATACTTGTATGGTTATGGTAATAGTTTATCCTTTAACTGTGCATTTTGGTTAGTTAATAATCGACAGGCTTAGAGTAAAACCATTGAAAAATTATGACAAAATTTAAAAAAAAAAAAAAAAAAAAACGTTTTATTTGTTTTTTACATTTTAATACTTTTATTAACTATATTTATTTTTTACAAAATTTGAACTCTATTGATATTTCATCAGTGAAATATAATTAATTTTTATTAATCAATTAAAGTTAGGTAGGTAGGTACATTATTAATTCTATAATAATAGTCTTACTTAAATTATGTGATTTGATGGCATTTTTGATTTCATTTTTCCCTAATAAAATATATATAACACTTGTATTATTCTTCAATAATTTATTACATTTTATTCGTATGTTATTAGATTCCGAGAGGAGGGATAAATGTATTGATTTTACAATGATGACTAATGAGTGTTTTTTTTAAAGTTTTTTGTTATTTTTGTGCCTGTCTTCACCGTTTGGGGCAGTAAAACTGCTTCGATTTTCTTCAATAGTATCTTGTTTTTGAAAGTGAATCTAGTTGGTGAAATCAGGAGGTTAAAATTTAAATTTCCATAGTTTTCAAAAGCACCCGGAAAAACAACATACAATTACGAAAAACGAAAATTTTTACCCGAAATTCGAACCTTACCAAAATCGATTTTGGTTTTTAGTGTAGGTAACTCTAAAATAAATAACCGTATATACCTACATGATATTTTCGCTGGAAAATTTTACTGAAACTGTTTATATTTTCATTTTCTATGCACTATAAAATTTTAAAAATATTTTGACTCTTTTTAAGCTGTGTATGGACATTTCCTGTTTTCAATTTTTTTCAATTTTTTTTTGTATGACTGTCAAGAAAATATTATTACGGTGACCCACTTGTAACCTACTGTACAGCAGAGTAACACCCACTTTCCCACCTTTTTTATGATTTATATTCCTCGTTTATTTATGATGATAATATTTTTTTATCCCACCCAAATACCCAATGACGGTGCTAGGTTATTTTTCAAATCAGGTTCTCAGTGAGTAGATTTTATGAAGGGTGACTGTATTTTTGCCAAAAATGAGATACCTATAGGTACCGTTTTCTCCGGTCTCCATTTTCAAGCACACAAAAAAAACTAATTTCCATTTTCCTCTTTAGTTTAAATCCATGGCAATTTCCTCAAAATGTTAAAAATCAGATTGATAAGAACCAATCAAAATTGTATGTGGCAACTATAAAATTATTAACTATTGTATTCTCGCTGTATAATATACTTGCCATATTCTATAGTCCCCATAGATGCATATTCATCTGTTTAAAATAAATATAATTTTACAAATTTAATTTTGATAAGAACACAATTAACGTAAGTACTCCATACTTAAATAGTAGTATAGGGATGTTGTGTAGATTTAAATTTCAAATTATATATTACTACTTACTATAGTAAATAAAAACTAATAGATTTTAATTATCTATATATATATATACCAACTATAGAAAATTTCTGAATAGAACCATTCAAATTTAAAATGCTTATAATATGACAACTACATTTTTTGGTAAATTAAATTTAAATATTAATATAAATACAATTTGGACTATTTACATAACTCTGATACTGCCATATGACAAAATTCACTCATTTTGTCATTCAATGATAAATATATTTGTAATTTTTTTTTATTGTTTATAATTTTACGTTGTTATACATTTTGACAATAATCATAATAATATATCATCATTAACTGTGTTTTTAACAACATTTTCATAAATAAAGAATTATAACTAAACAAGGGATTATTTTTTTTTTGTTTGGAGGAGAAGGGGCCTACAGATATTGACGACCCAGGGAGTAAAAGTGTGAATACGGCCCTGGAAGTATTACGTAAATGACGTACGTGATGTATAGGTACCTATATTATATGGATGGATGTCTTTATAGAGACTAAGGTATTAGTCTATATATGCAAGATTCGCCACGTTTTTAGTCTATTTGAAAATCCAATTAAAGCATCCAATTATATATGTCAAGTAGTAGATCAAATTGAACTCTTTATTAGATCTACACATCTACTACATAGACATAAAATAAGTGTTGTAAGTAGACCATTATAGGTAAATATAAAATTACCCTTCTTAAAAATCTAAAAAAAATACTCCATATTATGTAAGGATAGTATTATATTATTTGGTTATATATTTAACAAAAAAAATATTAAAACATAGGTATGTAATATACTATATTAACATTTTATAAATTACTGAGGCCTGGTTATAACTATTATCAGTAATTAGTTATTACTTATTTAAGATTTTAGATTCTGAGCGGAGCGATGAATGTGTTGATTTACAATGATGTGTGTTTTTTCTGTCTGTCATTAACATTTGAGGTTGTAAAAATGCTAGGTACAAATATTGACATCAGCATTAGTTGGTACTTTTAAGATGTCAAAATTGAAAATAGTCAGTAATTTTAGAATATGTCGAGAAAACCAAACAAAACTAATTGGTAATTTTTACTCAAAACTAATTTTTGAAAAAAAATCGACACCTATTATATTTCTGGTGTAACTCAAAAACGTATAACTGTAGCCACTTGAATTTTTTCTAGCTATTTATAGCCATGAGAAATTTTTCAAGTATTATAAATTATTTTTCAGTTGGAAATTCATAAAATGTTCATATCTAACATTAGACATTTTAATGGAAGATTTCCCACAAAATGCTTTACCTTTGTCAAAGAAAAAAACTTTACCGGAAAGTTAAGCTATTTATAACCATAAGATACTTTCGATTTTTATTAATTTTTTTTACACTACTGTATAGCAGAATCTAGGAAAAAATACCCGAGGAAGAAATACCCATGGAGAAAATGCCCGGTAAAAAATACCCGATTATATATTAATAGGTAAATTGAAAAAATGGAAACATTCATATTCGATATTATATTGAGCACATTTAAAAAAAAATTAATACAGTTAGGTATATAAAATAAAATTTGTCATAATAATACAATAATAATTCGGCAACTTTTATAAAATAATATATGACTGGTCATAATTATTAATATCATTATAAAAAAAAAAAATAATACAGTTAGGTATATAAAATAATATATGTCATGATAATACAATTAAAATAATTCGGCAACTTTTATAAAATAATAAATGTGAGTTAAGACTTATTAATATCATAATATATATTTTGAAAAACGTACTAATATTGTGCAACTCATATGAAATAATTAAAAATTTAGTATAATATTATGACTATTTTAAATGTCTTATCACATTACTTATTGCATGTAAAAAGTTATTTATGGTTCTATCACCATTATGATATTCAGCAGTCAATATTTTTAATTTATTTTGAATATTTTCATAAGTTTTTATTTTTTTTTTTGGGCGGTTGACCTAATTCTCTTTGTAACAAATGCGTGCTGTCAACAACGACTTCTAGGCGCATTTTTTCAATTAAATGAAATATGGATGGATGTGTTTGATTAACAAGTTTATAAAAGCGATGGTTCCATCCTTCAGTTTGATTGTTTGTCCGATCATTATCATTTAAAGTGGTTAAATGTACATTCCAAACAGAAGGAGGGAATGGAGCCGGAATGTTTTTCACTTTAATTCTTTTATTTTTACCTAATATTTTGGGACAACCGTTTACGTAAGTGGTTTCAAAATATTTTACGAGGTCTGTGGCTTCATCGGGCATAACACTTTTTAAAAATTCTAAACCTTTAATAACATCATCTATACGTAAAAATGCTAATCCATCTAACATACCACAAAATTGATTAAATATTTCATTTTCTCTATAATAA
>WHPZ01565868.1:0-57341 GCA_016617965.1 Macrosiphum rosae
GTTTTTTTGTTTTTTTGTTCTCTTTTTTTTTGTTTGTTTGTTCTTTTTATATTGTCAGTATATATTCTTTTCAGGCTTCTTTTCATCTTGTATTATTAGTTGTTAATGTATCTTTAGCTGTAATGGTTAAGCTGTAATAATTTTATATTGGTAGCTTTAATAAAAAAAAAAAAAAAAAAATTGATAAACAATTTAGACATACATTATTAATAATTTGATGACCTTTTAAATATTTGTGTATTTATTTATTTATTTATTATTTTTTTTTTTTAATCAGAAAAAAAAATGTATTTAACAAGATACATATTAAATAAAAACATTAGATTGATTTATCTATCTCCTTTAAGCTTACGCTTGTGTTGGAGAAAGAGAGTTATAAAGTGGTAAAATTAATTACATAATATCATATAAAAATAAATATAGCCTTAAAAAAGAACAAATAATTATCAGAAACAAATACAAATAAAGATAAAACATCACAAATAGGTATAAAAATAATCATAATAAGACATTTAACAATTACATTTATCATCTTATTTTTAGATAGTATAATAAATTAGTAACCCTAGTACATGTAAAACACACCATACATTTGACATTAAATTTACATAACATATTATAGATTTTTCTTACT
Source organism: Macrosiphum rosae (assembly GCA_016617965.1). Taxonomy (NCBI): domain Eukaryota; kingdom Metazoa; phylum Arthropoda; class Insecta; order Hemiptera; family Aphididae; genus Macrosiphum; species Macrosiphum rosae. The sequence continues at coordinate 635 of WHPZ01565868.1, forward strand.
TATATAGATACTTATAGAAAAAATTTTTCTGAAAATTATCATATCATCATTATTATTTTACAAAAATATTGAATTTACTTGGGTCATAAGCCGAACTTTCATCTTCATGATGTTCGATAAAAATAAGTAGTCTTTTGTAATCTTTGGTATGGCTCTAGCTACACCAGAATGTACCATGTCAGTGTTAGTGCCCACCACTAAATTTAAAATTAGCCATATACCCATATGGAATAATGAAAATTTGACTAGCAGCGCTTGGCATATAATGGAACTACGCCGTAACGAGTTGTGACCGGGCAGCCTTGTACAAATCGTACTGCCGATGACTAATCTGTTCTTTATAATCGTGATATCTGTGATTAAAACGGTCGTCGTCCGTGGTCAACGGATTGTTTCCGTTTTTATAATATCGTAACAAATAGGGATACATGTTACCAACATCTTATCAGATATCAGATACGGTACACGTTTTTGAGTCCAATACTTCATACCGTAGGGATACACAAACCCTACCAGCTGATCGAGTGTCGCTTCTATATTGTTCTGTGCTAGGGGCAAGGTGTCCAAAGTGGTTCAATGCAGCCAATACAGGGTAACATTATATAATTTTTTTTCTTCAAGAAAGTATACTTAAATATGTCAGAAATCATATTTTGTAATCAGAAACAATTTAAGCTACTAAAAAAAGTTATTTTTGATTTTTTTAAAAAGTTACAAAATTGTCCACTTTACCCACCTAGCTGGACAAAGTAGTTACCTAGTCAATGTCCACGTTAAACACCGATTTAAAATTTCTATTATTATTACTCATTATTTCATAATATCGTTATCATGTAAAACCTATAGGTATATTCTTACAACAACTTCTTAGATGAAGAAGTTATTTGATTGTGGGGAAAAATCATATTTGGATGATCAATATTTAAGTTTTTTATTATTTTTTTTTTTTAATCGTTCTTCAAACATTCTTAGTAACAAAATAACTTTATAAAATATATATCATAACATAATAAGCTTTTGAAAATAAATAAATAAATCATATTATATTATATTAAACATCTTATCATTCATAGTAACATAAACAATTGTGACCAATAGATGAATCGTCAACGTATTGACTACTTTGTCTTTTTCATAGTATTTAATTTACTATTTAAAAAAAGAGCAATCTTATTTACTAATTAAACTTGATTTTGGTTAGTTAATTATTATGTTTACAAAATATAATTATTTATGCGGTACACATACCTTACATCAACAGCATCAAAAAATGAAATATTAGTCAAGCTGCAAAAATGATATTATTATTAGTGGCTTATGAATTGATAAATTTGATGACAATGAATCTATCCACGTGGTACCTATAACCAGCTGTTTATTTCTTTACAACAGAATAATGAGATTTTACCACTTTACCAGCTATGGCCACTTTGACACCTTTCCGTTAATAACCTAATAATTAAGATCAAATTTATATTAGTTATTTATTTCTACCAATTTTTTTTTGATTTTAAACTTAGTCTTCTATTGTTCATATTTCACATCAACATATTTTACTCAACACATTTTACTTTTTAAACAAATCACTAGATTTTTCTCTTTAATGATAACATATTACAAATGTTTTATTATTATACTTATAAATTACTACCAATGACTTTATTTCTAGATGCCAATTGTAAGTTGTTTTTATTTGTATTATATGCATACTATATATTAAATTCATTATACATGTTGATGGTGTGCAAATTTTTAAAGTACCTACAACGATTTTTTTTTGGATTTTAAAAAAAAATTGTTGCTCACTCATCAATTATTACATTTCAGTATTGGTCTAAATTATTACGTATTTTCAATTTGTAGTCAACTCCATGATCTTTTAGTTGAGCAATATTATGAATACCTAATTTAAAATTAATGACTATGTTTTTTATTTTATTCCAGCCACAAAAGGTACGTAACTATATGATATTAAAATTTAGGTATAAATTAATTATCTGCCAAACAGATGGATTTACCACCTTGCACAATTCATAAGTAAATTTAATTGAGCAGATATAAATTCTTTCATGATCAGTAGGTATATCAGTTGTGAAGTTTAACGTTTACACTTTGTCTGTACCTAGTAATTTATCATTAGTATGGGTATACTCTCCACCGATCACTCGGGTATATATAATTTAGTCATTAGATCAGAATATTCAAAATCAACTTGTTGATGGGAATAAACATTTAATATTTTATAAATTTTTCAATTTTGAATACTAAATATATTACAAAATATTAAAAAATATTGAAAATAATATGCTCGAACAGATGCAAACTTAACTTATGTTTATAGTTTATCAAATCACAATTCTTTACATTTTTTAAGTTGGTCCACTAGAAGCCCCTTAATTCTTATCAGTTGCTAAGGTCGATCGGATGACAAATTAATAGAGGTTGCAATGGCCTATGCTTATTGCACAATAGTCAATACTCACTATAGGCTGTGTGGCCACACGCGTCCAACGCTGTATTTACATGTCCGATAACGATTGTACCTACTGTTATATTTAGCAGCTGGTTGCCAGCAAAACTAATTTATTTATGTTTTAAATGTTATTGAACGTAATTATGATAAATGATAGTATGCATAGGTCAGAGAGGTGTTATTGTGTTGGATAGTGGAATTATAATAAAATCACTGCCTAAGTATTTTCTATTTTACTTTAATTACTCCAGTAACTTATGAATAATCATAATAGGTATATTGAATTTAAACAAATTCACCCAAACAAAATATAACTCCCGTAGATCCAGTGTTTGGAAAGAACGTGGCTCATGAACGTACATTCACGCGTTCACGTTCATATTATATTATAGTGAACAATAAGTGAACGTCACTCGTTTTTTGCAAATAGAACGTGAACGTGAACGACGTTTATATTTTTAATGAATTTGATCGATTTTTAAGACTTTCAATTTATTTACCATTTAATAAATATTACATGTATAAAATATATTAATTAATTATATTATAATTATAATATTTTCATGTTTCCCATTATAATTCCTATAATGTTGGTTTGATTGAAAAATATATAAATTAAATACGTGAAATTTCAGTGTCAATACGGCTAGACATACAACAACAATAATATTATGATTTCCACGAATTTGTAATAAATATAACCTAATCGGTTTATCATAATAAGTACCCTAGTTTCGCTTAATTTTATCATTAGGAAATCCTTATCAAAATGTAAGTCGAATAACGTGTAAGGTATTAAAAATTAATTCAGATACTTTATAAATTGTATATGCTCTAAAGTCTTAATTATATTTTTATTTTTTTGTTGAGTCATATATGTTTATAGGATTTTAATTTTTATATTAACTGTAGGTAGGCTAAGGATTCATAAAAAAATTAAATTAAATGAACGCGTTCGTTTTTTAAAAGAACGTGAACGTTTACGCGTTCGTTTGAAAAAACCACGAACGTGAACGTGAACGAGTTCCTTTTTTAAGGACTGAACGTGAACGTGAACGAGTTCATTTTTTTAGTTTTAGTTTTAAAAGAAAAAAAAATAGCAATTAGGTATCCCCAATTACTAATACTTAGACTCTGAATCATGAGTTTTATATTATTTATTAAATATTATTTTTATTATATTATTTTTAGAGTTAAGACGTACGTGCACATTGTATTTATTTATTTTTTTTAATTCTTTTTATTTGTATTTTATAAGTCACGTAATGCTGAGAATAATCATATTTGTACTTACTCACTGAGTACTAGGGTTGCCAACCGTCCTACATTGGGCAGGTCTGTCGACTGTCCTACATTTGTTTGATTTTTCCTACGTCCTACATAGCTTTAAAATTTTTGAAGGACAATCCTACATTCCTATATTTTATTTGCATATTGTCTCTATTCATTTAATTTTTTTAATTTGTTAAATTTTTTTAATTAATTTATGTGATTTGTGTTTCATAAGTCACATAATGCAGATAATCATCATATTTATACTTACTCACTGAGTACTATTTAGGATTTGTCTATGAATCCGTTTAGTTGAAATACCTTATCTAGATACAACTTCTATAAAAAGTGTATGGGTTCTTAAATTATAAAAATATACTACCTAACATTTTGAAACGTATTACATATTATCAATATTTCATCATATACTTCAATCGATTTAAAATTGGTTTATTTAATTAAACATTTGATCAGTGTTTGTATATTTTTATTTTTCATAGTTCTTGTTAATATTTTAGGGTAGATCCATATTGAATATCACAATAATGATAAATTATTATTACTTTTATTATTTTTTTTTTTTAGAAAAAGTTGGGGCCAGTATGTATACATTAAATTTAGTTTTGTGACCATTTATAATCATTGAGTTACATTGCATTGAGTTACATGCATTTTTCACCACACAAATTGTCTAATATATATGAATATGAGAAAATGAAAAAATATGCAATCACCCAAAAATACGAGCTCTAATTTATTATAAGTCAGCACTATTGGAGTAGTTATTAGTTAAAATGCTCCAATTCTCGACATCAGCATCTTGTATGATAGAAAAGTAAATCTAGTTGGTGCATTTGGGAGGTCAAAATGGAAAATTCAAAGTAGTTTTTGAAAGCGTCTGGTAAAACAAAAAAAAAATAATTAAAAATGAGAATTTTTAGAACAAGTCCGGTTTTCGACAAAATCTATTTTTGTAATTTAAACACTAATATAACTGTAGACAATTGAAATGTTTACCAAACATATAAATTATGAGAAATGTCCATGTCTATACTCATATTATAAAGCTGAAGAGTGGTTTGAACTACTGAACTAAATACATGGAATGCGTATTATGTATAATTCTCATATAATATGTAAAATGGGCCATATAGGAGCTGCCATGTGCATTCCGATTCGATTTTTAACATTAATATTACGATGATGATAGACAATTTCATAGATAATTTTTCTTTCAATTATTGTCGATACAATTTTTTTCTCTAGGTGAAAACATTGAAAATTTAATGCAAGGTTTCTCATAAGTTGTTTTAATACTAGAGGAAGCCATTAATGATACACAGACACAATTATGTTTTATATGGATCTAAATTTCATATTTTGATAAGATTCATCAAAATGCGATGCCCATTGTGTCATGGAGGTGTATCGGGTATGTAAAATGATATCGGTCCTGATGTATGTCTCGATAGTATATTCAGTGAGAGTATATTTGATTGAAGTTGGATAGCCGAATATTGGCATGTTCTTGGAGGCTCTTTTTTTATAGGATAAGCATGTGTGTAATGTGTAATGTGTATGACCTATTTCCTATTCTGAGTCGATTTAATACATTAATGAGTATTATATAATCATCTACGTTTGACAAAAACTATTGTTGCTTAAATATGGCCATTTTTCCATAAATTTCCATTATTACTTTTATCTACCCAAGTACCAACTATACTCGATTTGCTACTAGAATCTACTCTCAAGGTTGAATATTGAAATAAATGTAGTGGTACTAAAGATCACAAAAAAATAGCTTACTTCAAATATAGTATTAAATATTGGGGTAGCTACTAGCTATATATGGGTGTATGCAGAGAAATAAGTACTGACCAAATTCCTTAAATAGTTACCTTGCAATGTTAAAAAATAAATATTTATGTTTATAGTTTGTTGTTGAAATATAGAAACACGATTGATTGATTTGTGATTACTAAAAAGCTGTGTTGTTCATAGATAACTTTAAAATTATCTAGATTTATTCTAGCAGTTTTATTTATCTAGATAATGCACAACACTGCTAAAAGTAACATATTATTTCGTAATTTACAAGTCATGTATTTACATACAATTCAAACAAATGCTGATATTCAATCAAAACTGTTTATATAAGGATCAATTCGTTGAATTTATTGATTATTTAACATTTTAACCAACATTGTTATTTACTTATACGATATAAGTATATCAAAAAACAATAGGAAAATTACACAAAGTGATTTGTTTTTACAGATGTAGCGAAAAAGTACATATCATTTATCAATGAAAGTATGTGAGATGTGTACATTAAAATTTGAATATAGACTATAATATATGGTAGTTATGTTACCATACATAATCTAATACTAATTAGTAATTTATGTTGCAGAAGACGCCAATGTTTCTGTTCAAGCATTCTGTGATCATTATATTAAGAAAAATGATTACGGCGAGTTTCTTAAGGCAATTTTTGAAACTAAAAAATAATTGATTTTAAATATTTTGTTTAATCATTTTAAGATAAATATAAATTAAATTGTATAACACAATATTATTTTATATTATACTATATTATATTACCTATATTATATTATATTATATTATATTATATTATATTATATTATATTATATTATATTATTATGTATACCTATTAACTTGATTATAATTATAAATATATTATCAATTAATTTTATTGAAAATCAATTTACGTACAACTTGGTAACTTAGGTAGACAATCCGAATACGTCAGACATACGCAAGCTACTAGTATGTCAAATAGGCAATCTACCTACGGTAAATTTCGGACACGATGATGAGATACAGTAAGTGCAACTTAGTTACCAAGATAGGCAATCTATTCCTTAACTGTGCTCAGGCATATACACATAATACAATCTCCTCGGTGTTTACAAAATATAGCAATCCAAATTGTACAGCAACATGATAAGACAATTATTAGGTATGCTAAATATCCAAATTGTATGTATGTCATTTATTCAGAAGTAAGTATATAGGAATATTAGGAATAATAATAATAATAATAAATAAAACTTTAAATAATATGTAGGTATTACGAACAGAACAGAAATTTATTTGATTATTATGCACATAAAATTATCTAGGTATAATATACTATGAAGTATATAGAAGAAAAAAAATCATCAATTTATATATTTTATATTAAAAAAACCGGGGAAGTGGATGTCGCTCACCTGTGCAGTAGGTTACAAGTGAGTCAATGTATAATGGATTGTATTAAACTTGAATTCAATGATATAATTTATATATTACAGTTTTTAGGCACCGGTCAGACAGTTCATGAATCAATTTCACAGATGGCAAGATGATCAAACTCGAAATTCAAACATTCCCAACTTCGGATGACATCAAAACCCCGCAAGTTATCACAAATACTTATCACTATAAGTATCACTAATACTTCGTAAATATGAACATCCCAATAAACTTCTGAGTTTAAGTTTTAAACCAACCTTCATAGTCAGTTTTGACTTAATAAGTCCAACATTTTTACTTACACCCATCGAGTCTCATAAGCCCACTAGAAACAAGATTTTCCATTCTGTACTTATACCTAAGCAACTAACGGGGTACGCATTCCTGGTAAAATAATCTTCGCATATTGTCCACGATCCAACACAGTCGAATTGCCTACCTACGGGATTTAATAACTGATAGCTAGACAATCGAATAAAGCATCGACTCTACACTTATTAACAAAAAGCTCCATTTGAACGATGGCAGTACCTACGTATCCAATACGCCGTTTATGGATTTCTCAGTCGGTTATCACCTTACAGAGGTGATGATTGATAGCTAGACACTTTTCGACGAAAGTGAGGGATTGCTCAACGCTCAAACTTTTTAACTTGATAATAAAGGGTTTTGCATACCGTCCGACGAAGTCGCATTGCTTACCTATGTGGCTTATTTGCAAGTCAGCTATCGAAAGAAACTGGTGATGACTGATAACAAGACATTCAAAGACAACTGTAAACTCTACATTTGTTAACACCCAAAAGCAGCAGACAGATGGCAGGAGACTGTGTCCAGCCTATCCATTTACAATAGTCGTTACGGATTGCTAGACTCTCAAACATTGTAATAAAATAAATATTTATAATCTACTATATAAACTCTATTTATTTTATGTATTCTTATTTCTTAATAATCTAAATTTATCTATTATGTATAATAGTAATAATAGTCTATTGCATATAGATGTGCTGATCCAAAAGTTTGATTTTTTTTTGTGAATTTGTTAAAATGATACATTGATTATGAATATATTGTATTATTATGTTTATTTTTATATTTTATGTATGTTACTAAGATGTTTTATATATATATAAATGATATACTAATCTAATTGTTTGAATCATATTTTATATGTAATGCAAATATGTGCAATTAAAACAACTCAAAAAAGAAATTGATTTGTATAATTTTTATTTTATATCTTCTTAATAATAAGAAAATTAAAACTACACAATATATTATGAAGTAGTTTTTATGCGTCATATTTATCTATTATATGTATAATAATAATTAGTTTATTTCATACATAGATAAAAGTTTGATTTGTATTTGATTTTTTTTCTGAATTTATTAAAATATGATTATGAATTTTTTTATTATTTTATTTTATATTTATAATATATTTTATAATTATAGCTACAGTTATTATTATTAATTGATGTGTGAGAGATTATTAACTTAATGGAAACGGATATTTATAATATATCTGATTGATATGCGAGTGCATATTATATACATCAGACATTTGAATTTGGGTATAAGTTGATAAGTTGAATATACAAATATATTAACAATATATCTGATCGATATATAAGTTTTGATATTAATTAAATGTTTGTAATTAGATATTAGTTTAATATTAAAATAATATCATAATATATCAATTCTATATCTTGTCAATATATTTATATGAATATAAATAAGATATATTTATCAGATAAAAAAAGTTGGTTCATAAAACATTTATATAATATCTGGTGGTTAAATTAAGTTTTGTAGGGAAGTTAATTAAGACACTCTGTGGATATCAACATAAAATTAATAATATCTCATTGATATTTATTCAATATGTTTCTGCTATGTGGGAATGAATTAAAGAATGTAGATATATTTTTAGAAACAAAATGACTTCCATACAAATATGCAAATTGTTTAACAAAATCATTCATGATAGATTTAGCTGAAGATGCTAACATATTATAGTTGTATTTAAAAATCTACATTTCATATTTTGCAGATACACTTTAAGTCCACATCAAGATTAACTGCAAATTCAAACAATATGATCATTGATAATTCATACCAAAGATATGACAAATTAAAATTTGTAATTTTTTCTGTACAGCGGCTCAACAAGAGTATAATGACTATAGACTAAATGATAAAATAGACCGATCGTTTTATTACACATTGCAGCTTATTTGTTCGGATAAGAAATTATCGCCCCAACTATATTATGGCAGTATATGATTATTCTTTATCTCATCGATGAGTATCTTCAGTGTCAGTCTGGCCAGCCCAGCTACCCGGCGATCATCGGGTTCCCTTTAGATATTTTTAAATATTGGGGTCCCATATATACAGCCAAATCGAAAAATTAAAAAATATATATTTATTTGATTGTCAAAAAATTAAAGAATATTTAAATCACTTATTCATTTACTCTTACTCGTACTCTATTTGAAAAATGGTTACAGTTTGATTAGAAAAAACAAAACTCATGGTCGCCTATCAATCAAGAACATAATATTGAATCCCTATTTTCCTTAAACATATAAATATAAAAAAAAAATAGACAAGTGGTGAACACTCTGATGTACAATAATAGGGATCTGTTAAATTTGAATTCAATAAATAGATGAATCAATTATCATCAATGTATAAAACAAATCATGCTAGGTAATTAATTTTTAGTATTTTTGTGTTTCAGTAACAATATAATACTTATGATAAAGAGTGTTGTATTGTCTTATAAATTATTAAGTGTATACAAAATAATTTACTAATTTTCATGATTTTTAGAACTTAATTTTTATAAAATTTGAACTTTAAATCTTCACAATAAAAAAATTTGTATTGTGTGTATGTTTCCTCAATTTTTTTTAAATTACTATAAGTTAAAAACGTATGTGTGGGACCTTGTATTAAATCTTCAATCTTTATATTATATTAGCTATACAAATAATAACCTGGAAACTGTGTAAAATTAACAACATAATGTATATAGGTATAGCTGTGGGTAAACACATTGAACTATGTGATCAAATTTTGATATATAATAATAATATGTCTATAGATAAAATTAATATCTATGATTATATATTAAACTAGCTGATCCCATGCACTTCGTCGCCCGTTAAATGTATCAACTCAATATAACTCAAACTTTGTTCAATTCGTTATTCAATATTTGGTGTATGGTGTTCAAAATTTATCTTATCTTTTCCGTTACCCGGAATAAAAATTCTGAATCGCAGCAGTACATTATCAGGTAGGCAATCTACCTGCGGTAGATCGCGGACCCCGTGCTGTTGTACGGAAGTGTATGATTTAACTCTAAAGTATCAAAGTTATACCAAGTTTGTCGTTTTTACTCAATTCCGCCTACTGTTGATTAAAATAATCAATTTATTTAATCCCATTAAATATAATTTATAATGAAAAAGAAAATAATATAATTTTTTTTTTTATCATTATTAACCATGGCCACCATTTACAAACAACAATGTCCATCTGAAATCTCAAAATTCCCGTTTGAGCACCTCCCGTCCTCCCGGGATTGGTCCTCTCCCTTTTTAAATTAGCCTATGTTTTAAGTTGGATCAAAATACACACAGTGTATCAATTTCATCAAGATCGGTCCAGTTGTTTTTACGTGAAAGAGTAACAAAGTCACAAACTTTCGAGTTTATAATATTAATTATAATAAAATAGGAGTATTGGTGTACGCGCGATGCATGGGATTATTTTTATCGATAAACTTCTTGGAACAATTTTATTCTCGGAATCGTTATTCTTATCTACACGGCGACGACGACGAACAAAAAGGATAGGTTGCAGGTATAGCTGGAAACCCGCGGGTCGCCCTACCGCACAATACGTATTGGCAGTGAATAATTATAATCGTTAATTACTCCACTAAAACGCAACATTTTGAAAAATCCTTTCTTAATGCACGGTGAAAATATGAGAAGAACCTCTATTCCAAATTTCAAGTCCGTACGTTGAGTAGTTTTTGAGATACAACGATCAGTGAGTCAGTGGTAGGTATTTGGATTTTATATGTATAGATAACTAATTATTGACTAACATTATCGGACTTTATTTATGCCTAAAACCTGCTCCGTGATATCTTCTTTCATTAAAAAAAAAACTGCATGACAATTGGATAAGAAGTTTCGAAGTAAAACCGTAACAAAGATTTCCTCTTTTGCTTGATTTCAGTTTTATATATATAGATGTATAGAACAAGAAATTAGTAACGAACACAATATATTATGATCATCAATTTTATTTATTCAATGTATTTAATATAAACAGTTATAATATATTTTTTAGTATAAATATTAAATGTATGATGAACACGAAAAATCCAGGGGGACATGACTTCTTTGCATGATATACCGCGAGGTGGGTGCATAGGAACAATTTGGGGAGGGGGCTTGGGGGGGTGCTAAGCCCCCCAAAAAAAACCTAGGACATACAATTTTAATATGCTATATTGCAATGGTCTGCTTGAATTTAATATATTCATTCCCCCCAAGCCAAATTGCGCCTATGGGTGGGCGTAAAATTCTATTGTCTTGGCGATGGCGGTAAAAGTGTCCGCGGACAACACGCGGCACTACGGTATATGTCGGCCGCACATTATTACTGTCATCTTTGTATACCATATTATATTATACTATACTATATGGATATTAATTACATAGTCATTTTATGATGTCAGAATTTTTATTTTATTCACTAATCATAATAATATTTGAGTCACAACTTTTTATGGATATCATTGAACATATATTTTATGGACAACAATTGCATTATTGATATTACATTATCATAATTTAAACTTTAAAACATATCGTCTTAATAATGTATAAAAAGTTTAATATTATATTAATGGCAATATTAATATACACTGTATGGATATTAATTATATGTTAATTTTATAATACCAAAATGTCGACTTTATAATCATATCAATACAATAATTTTAATTTTATATTATAGTTCAAGGTATTTATAGAATATATTATAAACATAAACTGTTATATATCTGAGAATAGACACAATTCAAATATTTATTCGATATGTACATCAACTATTTGCTATTTGGGTAGTAGATCGATTATTGTGAAATCTGATAATTAATTCAAACGTAGGTATTCAATCGTATACCTCCACTTTTCGAGAAATTCAACAAGTGAAATCTATAATATATAATAATAGCGTATACAGTAAACATTACTGTCGGTATCGACATTGGACATTATTGCTTCAAAATGCCGATCATTTGACATTTCTAGAGATATTTGATAGTATTGTGCACTCAAATACAAAATATTAATTTATAATAGTTATAACGACCGCAATGAATAAGCACAAGTGTAATATTAATTTTCGACGGTAAAAACAATATTTTCAAAAAATCTAAATAAATCACAGAAATGTGGTACCTACTCACGGAACAAATAATTTTCAATTCGTGATGCAATGTCTGGGAAAAGGGGGAAGGAAATAAAGAAAACACAGTACCTACTTCTAATAATAACAATAATAATAAAGGTAGTTTTCGATTGTTATGGGACCGCAGTAAGACGACGTAGGGATGGAGGTGAGGGTAGGATCGTATATTGATTAACGCTTCTCTCTCGGCCAGGTGAACGATGACGGGAAAAGAGTGTGAGAGAGAGGGTAGCTCTACTACGGTACGCATTATATATATATATATATATATATGTATATAAAAAGGAACGTGTGCACGATAGGTGGGTGATGGCGAACCACAGAGAGGGTGGTGAGTTTGGAGAGGGGTGGGGAACGACTAGGTGGTGGTGATGGTGTCGGGAAGAGACGGTAGTCTAACCGGAGGGTGTGGTGCAGCAGAGGGATGAAATACAAAAATCCGTCTGAGGACTTTCGCCCGCCGCCGCGACCAGCGCCACAGGTCAACTTGTTGTCGGTACACAGGAATTAGGCGCGCGCAACGGCCCGCCATCCAGCCAGCCAGCCGGCCAGCCAGCCGACAGTCCCGCCCGCCAGCCAACCAGCCAGCCCTTGAACCGCGGTGGTGTTCACGCCGCATAGCAGTCGTTAGTCAGTCACCGGTTGAACGCCGGAACGGGAACACGCGTGTCCCCTAGGTCGAATCCCTTCGGTCGGTCTCTGCAATATATCGTTTGCTACCTCTTCCCCGCCACCAACCCTCACGGCAAGCACTGTCCGCAGTTTATATCATATAGGTTCGCTCGCCCTCCATCAGTCGCCCGCTCGCTCGTGCTTCCGCCGGTCCAGCCGTGTTCTCGTACTTTGCCGTCGCCTGCCAGCGTGCGTGCTCTCGTCCGCGCCGATCGTCACGCTCTCCGCTTGGCCCAGCAACAGGTGAGTGGTCCAACAAGTATTACACTATAGGCGCCTACGAGATATTTAACGTATTCGTGCAGGGTAATATAATATCGTAATCCAATGCCGTGGTCATTGTCCCCCGACCGTTTCACGGGCGTTGTGTTTTTATAAAACATAATAGGTATATGAGAAATAATAAAATAATATTTTACTATACAATATTATAAACTATATAATATTATATTGTAATAAGTCGTGTAAGGAAAAATCTGAAAAATTATAAAATACGATTTGCCAGGTAAAATGTTCAAATATGTACCTATGTATAAAAAAATAATAATAAATAAATAAACGTATTTTACGAGACGACTTTTTTGGTATACCTAATCTAAATTCGGCTGGAAGTGATCAAAACCGAATGACGTACAATGTACGCGCTCGTGTAGCACATCTTTTGACCTCATATATCTATTATAATCCTTTTGAATACCACCATTGACCTCGGTAAATCACGATTGAGCATAGAATATTTTGTACGATTTTGTCACATTCAAGTGGCCGACATTTCGTAATTTATTATTTTCACTTATTATTACACCAATTATTATGATACCAGACGCGAGCCGTAAGCTGAGACCAGCTTTATCGATAATGTTATCGATTAATAAATTAGTTCCGGAGCAATAAAGTTCCGGTTTTTCAAACATTTAAAATTGGGGGAAAACATAAGATAATAAATTAAGATACAATTCCTAAATTATTATAGAAATAATATCAGTGTTCAATCACTCATGCTCTATAGTATTCTTGACTTATAAACCATGCAGAATTTTTTAATTCGTACCATATTTTGATTTTATTTTTTTCAAAACTATTATTATTACTATCATTATCATTATTATTATCCAACAGTTTTATGATAGTGACCATAAAACTATTGACTATGAAATCATGTTAATTTTTTGATATTTTATATTTTGAATTATTATAATTATTTAAATAAATATTTTTGTATAGTAAATAAAGTGTAAAATGGAAAATGGCAACGTTGCAGAGTTTTTTATGCTCAATCGTGGAAGTTTTCTTTTGTATTCCGATTTCTTTCAATTTGGCTCAATCGTGTCTCAAAAAAGGTGCTTATTTATGCTCAATCGTGTCTCAGCCATTGATTAACCACCATTGATAGTACCTATCTAATTAAGAGGGCACACGTATATAAAATGTTGTGCTCAAGAGTAAACTAACACTTTTAAGTCGTTAACGGATATATTTATTTATTTTATATTATTTGTGGTGGGGGGGGGAAGACAATACTCTATTCAAGAACACATCGTTATCGACCATGTGCTTATTTTATAGTTATTGGGGCCTCCTCATGAGCATGGTTACCTTTGTTGGTTATTAGATTATACTTATTGACGAGACAAGACTTAATTCTACAACCACGTGAGCTTTACATCGTAAACCGTCCAAAGCATCCATTAATAGATTATTTTAATTTTTACATAGTTTGTTTTCACTATGGCTATATGTACAATAACACAAACACAATACAGTTAATTACAGAAGATGTATTTTTTAATCGCAGGTGACCTTGAACGTTCATTTTTCTAAAGCACCTGTTTGCATATTGTATACCTATGTACCTATTATCCTATTATAGTTGCTTCTGTTGTTTTTCATTTTATTGATGAGATCCACTAACAATTCACCAGAAGTATCTAGAAATGTAAATTGATCACAACTTATTATAGCTGTGATGAACTGGTGTAGGTACAAATACAATTTATCTATACATTATCTATATAATATTATGCATACTGTTCATGAATTTCAAATCACATTAGTCTATTAAATATTAAAATGGTGCATTTTTAGTTATCAAACCAATAATGTTTTTTTAATTTACCTATATTAATTTTTGATAGGTAATAATAGGTAATAGTATAATACTGTCATTATTTAGTCATTTTAATGATAATACAACGAATCCAACATTTAGGTAAACATTTTTTTGTCAACTAATTAGTTATGATATACAAAATATAATGCACATAAATTTATTTTATTGGTCTCCTGTGAAGCGGTAAAAACTGAGATATATGGCTTTCCCTCATAAGCGGCGTACTATACCTACTTATATAATATTATTATGTTTAATGTTTATGTATATTGATATAACATAATATTCAAATGTATAATTATCACATTAGCTACTTTTTGTCGGGTCCAATCATAAAAATGCCAATAACATTTAACAATTGTATTAGATAATAATTTAAAGTAAAATAAAATACAGGTAAATACTTGAATAGTAAAAATGTGCTTTTAATCCGAATCACATTAGCTATCATAACAGAATAAAATTTACACTTATTTTACTTTCTACAGTGGTATCGACCGAAATAAAATTAACGTAACCTATATTTTTAAATTTCATGATAAACATCATTGAATATTGAGAGGATTTTGTGAACTCACAATACATTTTTTCGTCTATTTATTGCAAATCATATTATTCTCATATTGAAATATTTGTTGGTACATCGTACAGTTAAATATACAACACTATTATTTGGTTACAGCAGAATTTTTTAACGTTGATAAATGGAATTGAACAGTGTTTGCCTGACCAAGTATACTTGCCCTTATTTTCTCTTATAATAACAAGTTTGTTCAAATTCTGATTTTTGGAAATTTTAAGATTTAGTATACTATAATCAATATTAAAAAAAAAATATGAGATTTTTATAACATTTAAAGTGTGTTATCTATGATGCAAACTTATTTTAGATTCTGAGCGGAACGATGAATGTATTGATTTTACAATGATGTGTGTTTTTTTATTTTTTTTTGTGCCTGTGTACCTACACTATAAGTAGTCGAAATAATGCTTCGGTTTTTAACTTCAGTATCTTGTTCGACGGGAAATGAATATTTTTGGTACATTAAGGAGGTCAACAATTAAAATTCCCAGTAATTTTCAAAAGTGCCGTGAAAAACAAAAGAAAAATTAAGGAAAACGGGAATTTTTTATAAAACCGATTTTGGTTTTTGGTGTAACTTTAAATCAAATGACCGTAGATACATTGTTTATATTTCCATTTTCTATACATGATAACATTTTCAAAATATTTGGATTTGTTTTAAACTGTTTAGGGTCATTTTCAGTTTCCAATTTTATTAGTTTTTTTTTTCTATGAATGTCAATAAAACTTTATTTGTTGAGTAAACATACTTGAAAATTGAATACAAGGCTCCTACTAAATTGTTACAATGACATTTGAAAAATATTAAAAATCCTTAGTCACAGTTTTTTTTTTATAATCATTTAAAGTTCAAAAATTTACAAAATATGGAAACATCACGAAAATTAGCAAATTATTTTGAGTTGAGAAAAAATTGAGATGTTTACGGATGATTTCATATTTCAATTTTTTTTTTTTTTTCTATGAATATCAATTAAATTTTATCTGCTGGGCCAAAAAGTGTAAAAATTTAAAACAAGGCGCCTGATATATTTTTACAATAGCAGTTGAAAAATATTAAAAATGCATACGCACAATTTTTTTTTATAAGCATTTAAAGATCGAGTTTTGACAAAATTTATTAAATTTAAAATTGAATAATTATTTTGTAGTTAAATATGCATAAAATGTTCAACTTTTATATCTAAGGATTGAAAATTTAAAACAAGATTTTACATAAGTAGCTCATTCTGTTACCAAAAAATCTAAAAAATACATAAGCACAGTTTATTTTTATATTCATTTTAAATTAAAATTTGGACGAAATTACATATTAAAAACCTAGAATAACTATTTTAGTTATTTTGTTGTGATTGTATAATATTATTCGTGGGTAATTGAAACTTCTAAAGTATACTATTATATATCTATTATAGTATCACGGATTGTTGTTAATGTATAACAAGTTATAAGCACCTAATGGCAATTGTGATATGATTAATTTGGAATTTATTATAGGTACAATTTTTTTTTAATACAATAGATGAGTATATAATATGTCTTATACCTAGACTGACATACCGTCTCCGCTCAGAATCGTTTTTCTTATACAATGATATTTTATCATTGAATTCAAAATTAATACCATCCATTATAGTTTATGTCTTATCTGTTGGGCCAAAAAGTGTAAACATTTAATACAATGCACCTGATATATTGTTACAATAGCAGTTGAAAACTATTTAAAATACATATGCAGAATTTTTTTTTATAAACATTTAAAGATCGAGTTTTAACAACATTTATCAAATTTCAAATTGAATAATTATTTTGTAATTAAAAATTTATAAAATGTTCAACTTTTATACTTACCATAGATAAGTATATAATATGTCTAGTATAGCGATTCATGGTTCATTTTATCGAAATGTTAAACAATATTATAAATAGGAAAAAAAAACTTTGGATAAATTTTTGAAATCGATTGTGATGAGCTCCTTTCCCTCATCTGTTTTAAAGTAAATCACCGTAACACAAGATGCAGTGATTTATTGTATCCCGTCCCATATAAAACAAATTATATGATAAACTGTTCTTCTAATATCCTAATGGGTGCGGGTAATTCCCTTAAATTTGATTTTGTTTAGCATGCCTCGCCCTATATTATCTTTCTTTGTTGTTATTTACCTTTTTCTTTCACTTGTCTATATTTGTAACTTATAACTGTATAATGTATCTTAGATTGTTATTTGTCATTACTATAACATCATTGTATTATTATTACCGTGCATACACACAAAATATTGTTAAGAACTTACGTCCGTTTATATTTAAAAATAAAAAAAAAAAATAAAAAAATATTTATGTGTCATAACTATCATGCAAACATTCTGTTTCTGAATATAAAATTGAATTAAGTACCTATATTATGTAATATATTATATTACTGCACTGTTTGGCTAAACATATTTTCTTAAACAACACTAAATGTGCAATAGAAAGGACATTGTACATTTGTATGGTTATAATATGAAGTGTAAACAATATAATACGAGTATAATGATTATTGATTATCAGGACTGGCTCAAGCGAAAATAGTGAACTAGGTGAAATCAAATTTTGCCGCCCCTAATAATATAATATTATCAGTATTTTGAAAATGCCGCCCTCTTATTAAAGTACTACTTATGTGACGCCCTAGGCGTGGGCCTATGTCGCCTACCCCTTGAGCTGGGCCTGTTGATTATATTATAAGGTAGGCACCTATACAGTATTAAATTTCCAATACAATGACGTTAATGCAGTGCTTCGTTAAGCGTTAGTTAAACCTGACAACGCTGTTGCGTTAATCACATTATCAGCTTCGATAAATAAGGTAGATGTCTTCTCTATTACTTTCATATGCATTTGTCACGCTATTAAAACGGTTTTATTTTTATTTTCACGCAGGCAGCAAAACGACAACATACGCACCATTGCTCAAACTGCGTAAACTGACACACATCATAAATCGGTAAATACCTACCTACTGTAATATAATAAAATATGGGAATTATTATATGGAAATGCACAGCTGGGAGAGACTATAATGTAGGCTAGTCGTAAGGGTAGTGAGTGTGCTGTAAAAGTTCAAGATAAAATATTATTATGTATTATGATGATTGAATTTAAAACTGGTTCTGTGAAATGTTATAAATTGACGAAAGACAGTGCGTAGATACATGTGAAGCGGTTGTTAAATCATATAGATCTTTTAGTAATGCAAGTTCTAGTTTGATTACTAACATATTAGAGATGAAAACTTAAACATTTTTTTTTATTGAAATTTTCTAAAATTGTTCAACTTTTTTTTGAAAACTTCGAAAATGTCATATTTCATGTATTTTTCTTAACATAATTATTTTTTGAGGTTGTAAGTTTGGTATTTTAGTAGTTAAATTTTAATTATTTGATTAGGAGTTAAATGAATCTGAATATGAACTAAAATTAAAATATACTTGCATGTACCTACATGTTAAATAAAACATATCTAAATAAGTCAAATAGTTCTTACTTATGGTACTGTATGAACCTAGATAAAATGTAATTTGTAATAGCTAATATTTATTCATGAAAAGCAGTTTGTGTAAAATTATGGAAATAACTCAAACAATAAATATCAGAAAATATCATAAAAGAGTAATCAATAATAATTCTAGGAAAACGTTTATATTATACACTCAATATTTTTAGTGAAGTAAAAATTCAAATTTATTACCGAGATAAACTTATTTGTATTTTGGATTTGCTATATTATGATTAATTGTAGGTAGGTACTATATTATACTATACTATTAAAATGGGTAAATGGTAATACAAGTTCGCAATTTTAAATATAATTATGTAGGTTAATAAATAGTATATCATAAATATATATAATTATATAATATCAAGGGATTTATTTGTTAAGAAATTAATATGATAAGTTATAAAATTTTCATAATTTTCAACTTTTGGAAAATGTTCATAGTAAAAAATGTCCATGAAAATGTTCATAGCTAAGTAATATAATCATACGATGTGTATAGAGATTTTACTACTTGATACTGTGAAGCTGTTGTTTTGGTTCAATAACTATAATATGCGAATGTAGGTTATGGCATCGCCTCTACTATTTAATGCTCGGGAGGTAATGCGTATGCTCTATGCCCTAAGTTTTCTGTGTCCTGCATAATGTATTTCTTGCTATTAAAAACAATATAAGGATACATTTCATTGTAGGTTATTACAAATATTAGGCGTTTTAACATAATTAATTATCATAGTTATGGGACTGCGTGACTTGCGCTTTTGGTTAATGTATGTGACATGTGTGGGGTATGTTTGTGGTGTGTGCTCGTGCGCGAGCCTCTCTCTCCGACGAAAAGACAAATTATTATTTATACTTAAAAAGTTTCAAGTCGGTCGGAGCAGTGTTAAGCAAACGTTCGGGTTGAGTAATCACTATGAAAGAAACCAAATAATCTAACCTACCAACTATATAAAGCGAAGTTTTTAAAATAAAAAACTTTGGCAAACAACAAAAATAAACATTTTCATCCACTCGTTGCTCAACTTTGAGATCACCCAAATATGGAGGTACCTACATTATATAATAATAATATTATTTATTATACCTACACGTTTTATCGGCTTTCCACTTGAACGAAATAAATTCATTTAATTGATAAAATCCTTGTAAAGTGGTTAAAATAATATTTCATTATATTTTATTTCATTATTTCAATAATATTTTATTATAAGCTCAATTATAGGTGTTTTACTTTTCTGTAAAATTCATTTTTCGCTAAAATCAGTGCTCGAATCGGGAAAAATTATGTAGAGGAGCTTAATCTAACGCTTTAAAAACTGAATTCCAAGGACCCAATTATTCAACACAGACCATACAAAAAATAGTAGAGGTACGCAAAAAAAAAATAGTAGGGGAGCTCCATCCCCTGCTCACCCCACACTGGTTAAAATGTTATATTATTTTGTAGATGGAACTACAATTCCTAAAGAAACCGTAAGTCTGTGTATGTTTAACAACATAGGTAAATATTATTTACCATATTGTGTTCTTCGACAATAGATATAGTTAATTCAGTGATACATTTAGTTAAAATGTACACATCTATATTAATGTACTCGTTTTACATTCAAGTGTACAACAACGTATTCGGAAAACGAAAGAATGGATATAGAGTCTAAATACAAAATATTATTACGAAAATATTGAATCAATACGAATACAGTAATATAGCCAATATGGGTGATAATAACAATGACTTTAGTTCTAGAAATAAAACTTCAAAGTATATTCGGGTAATTTGTTTCATTATCGTTTTCATAATCGCTGTAATGATTATAATTAATATTTACATTAATTATACTTGACATATATTAATTTGGGTTTCCGTTACTTTGAATAAATCTGATATTATAGATTATAAGTACTCAAATAGCAAATTAAAACGTACAAACATCAACATAATAATAAGACATAGTTGTTAAATATAAACATTGATAAATTACAGACATATTAGGTATAAGACATATTATATACTTATTTATGGTATTAAAAGAAAAATTGTCCTTAAATAAATTCCAAATTAATCATATCACAATTGCCATTAGGTACTTATAACTAGTTATACATCAACAAAAAAACTGTGATACTATAATAGATATATAATAGTATACTTTAGAAGTTTCAATTACAAACGAATAATATTATACAATCACAACAAAATAACTAAAATAGTTATTCTATGTTTTTAATATGTAATTTCGTCCAAATTTGAAATTAAAATGACTATAAAAATAAACTGTACTTATGTATTTTTTAGATTTTTTGGTAACAGAATAAACTACTTATGTAGAATCTTGTTTTAAATTTTCAATCCTTAGCTATGAAAACTGAACATTTTATAATTTATTAATTACAATGATTCATAATTTTCGAGATTTTGATAAATGTTGTCAAAATTCGATCTTTAAATGCTTATAAAAAAAAATGTTGTCCTATGCATTTTTATTATTTTTCAACTGCTATTATAACAATATATCAGGAGCCTTGTATTAAATTTTTACACCTTTTGGCTCAACAGATAAAACTTAATTGATATCCATAGAAAAAAAAAAAAATAAAAAAATAAAAAATGAAATTGTCCGTAAACATCTCAAAACAAGTCAAAATATTTTGAAAATTTTATCAAGTATAAGAATTGATAAAATAAACATTCAATTAAATTTTCATGTATCTACATTTATTTGTTTTTAAATTACAATAAAATAAGAAAACCGCTGCATGAGAAATCGAGTGAATATCCAATGTTGTAAAAATTTGAATTTCAAACGCTCATAAAAATTTAATTTGACTTTCTTAAAGACATTTTTTTTTTTTTGATAACGGTAGATAATCTTATTAGGAATCTTGTATTACATTTTAAAATCTTAGATTTAAAAAGAAAAATTTTTTCTTAACTCAAAATAATTTGCTAATTTTCGTGATTTTTCCATATTTTGTTAATTTTCAAACTTTAAATGATTAGAAAAAAAAACTATGACTAAGGATTTTTAATATTTTCAAATGTACCAATGTTCCAATGCACCAACAATATTCACTTTCCAAACGAATAAGATACTGAAGTTGAAAATTGAAGCATTATTTCGACTTCTTATCGTGTACACAGATACACAAAAAAAACACATCATTGTAAAATCAATACATTCATCGTTCTACTCAGAATCTAAAATAGTATAATATTTAAGTCTCCACATTACTTCCTTTCCCGAGAAAATGCAAATTGAACCGAACTGATTCATCCAGACCTAGCTAGGGTGTTAAGACATTGTTTATTAATACAGTGTTGGTTCAAACATGGATGGTTGCCTTGTTATTTTTGCCCCATTATTGATGGTTGTTGTTGATTATGTTGTCTTTTTAATGCTTTATGTTTGGCTACACTAAGACAATACTTTAATCTATCTATTGGTGAGACAACTTTTTTTCTTCTCTTTACCAGTTATGTGTCTTTTGTATCTAACTGGCTCTCACGGAGATATAACAGGCTCTAGATCCATTATATAATATAATAATATGTACAAACACACTGAACATTTATTTGATTTTCCCAATCCACATTTTTTTTAGGTACCTACTTGTTTGGATACTGGTCAAATTTTTTCCATTGTTTTTTTTAAATCAAGCCACAAACAAAGTAGTAAATTGTGAGAGTAATTCGTTAGGGAGCCAAAGGGTAGATTCGAAAAACCAATTCTGTCGGTGTTACACCTAAGCCTTCCTTCATCGTGGAACATAATCCCAAAATAAAAAAAAAACTCTAATGTTGTCCATCTATTGAGTAAGCCGTTTTAATTTTCAATTATATTTCATAAAATACCAGGAGACATGCATGTTGCATCATTGTTCTTGTATTTGTAATTATGCCGACAAATATTATACCGCAAATAAAAACGATATAAACTCAGCTCACAGTTGAAAAAAATTCAAAATGATCTGTTGTAGCAACGAAAACGTGATCTGTTATATCGTTCATGTTTTTGATTAATTTTGCAACGAATTAATATTATGTCATTTTTTTTTAACGAAATTACTGCTCTAACTCTAAACACCACTCGGTTATCCTATTTTTTTTCTGCACCTCGTACACGTTGGCCGCCGGAGGATTAAAAGCTACTTTGCTAACAAGTAACAACTAAGTTTCAATTTCCGACTAAACATGATGACATTCACTTGCGTCTGCTGTACTCAGCGTAGTAATATACTAATTTATCTATTATTTAATTTGTTTAAGCCACAACCAGGTTTTGTGGGCAAAAAGCTGGTACCTACTTGAAGTACGTGATCTGCATCGATACTTGTATCCATTTTGTTGTTTTCGTTACTATAGTTACGGTTGCATGCGCACCATCGATTGACAAAGAAAAATCTTAGTTTTATTTGACATTTAACAATTTATACTAAATTAAATTTTTTACACTAAATCGAACGTCTTGGCCACCGATGGATTGCAAAATTAATTTACGTGTAGTATGTTTGTCTAATTAATAACTAACACAGATAAAGTCATATAACTTTAGATAAGAGAAGGAGTTTTCAAGTCTAAATATAATATTGTGTACGTAGGTAGTTGAATAAAAATACCAAAAAAAGAGCAGTGCAATGACTATAATAATACAATTATTATGTAAGAAATATTGTGGAGAATACTAACGCGCAGGACACGGTGGGTGAAGTAAGGTCGATGATCCGTCTTAGTGTGTCAGGAACACCGTGGAATTTCTAAAAGGAAGAGATTCCACTACCTAAACTGCTAATATGCTACACGCAGTGTTAAACAGTACAGTAAATCAGTGTGTGTGGGTGTGTGTGGGTGTAGTGTGCACTTAATATGATATTGTGATGGTCGATGGACAAGTGTGCATGCGTCCTGGTGTCATTTAATGGGTCGTTAGTGGTTTTATTGTATTATTTTATAAATTGTACGTGTTTGATAATTCTACAACTACTTATTCTACTATAGGTACTCTACAATATTTTGTGTTTAATATGCATATTATATTATGCACATTAGGTGAATATGTTTTAATTCACTTTCATTGATTGTAGTAGGCATCGTTCAATATAATATGGAGTTGCAGATGTACCTACAGAGAAGTCTTTTCGGTTGTTGACTTCGATGCTCGGTCGTATTACAACGACATATTTTATCCCAATTCAATTTGTTTACCATTTATCGTTATATATTGTGTTGACATAATACGTCAATTATAAAATAAATAAAATATTGAAATGTGCCCATTATCGCACATTTTATTATTGTAAACGAGCTTAAGGTAGGTCGCACACCGTTTTTGTGTGTTAGTATAGGTATTATCCTATGTGGTTTATTATTGATAAGTGTAGAAGTAAACCATAAACATATTAAATGCAATGCATAAATTGTATTATGTTAATGCGCATACTGTAATTTTTAAGTTTAAAAAGCGGGTAAGTGGATGTCTCTCTGATGAACAGTAGGTTAAAAGTGGATCGATGTATAATGGATTGTATTAAACTTGAATTCAATGACATAATATTATCATTCTATAAGAAAAACGATTCTGAGTGGAAACAGGTTGTCAGTCTGAATATTTTATATCGTTATTATTTATTATATCCTTTCTATGGTGATAAACAAAGCATTAGAAATTAAAATCCTATGTTTACCGGTTTTTCGTAATTTGTCGGTAGTCTTGATCTGTGTCAGTATCTGAAATGTTTGTATCAAATAATTTATCTACTTTAAAGGACCTTCTTCTTCTCTTTACTTCATGCAGTCCGGTTATCTTTGGATCCGAAGATAGAAAACTACGAGTCAAATCAGCGTATAAAAAATTACTTTTATGGTCGTAGGTAACTAATAATAGAGCAGATATCTGCAACCAAATTCTACACAATATGAATGTAGAGATTGCAAGCTTTCATAAAATATTAAAATGGATTGGGAAACAGGGGATAAGTCTATCTAAATCTCTTATTTCTTTATTTAAATGACTAATATTGCTGATATAATTATTGAACGTCAGATTTAACACAGAATATAAAACTATTATTGACAAACCTATACCCCGTAAACAAACAAATAACAACTTTGTTCAGAATCATGGTATTAGAATTTACTTATTAGTGATACACAAACTGTGATAATTTATTAAACATTTTCTAAATTCCGTTCTTTTTCAACTTAGAATAGTGATTTTATCAATGGGAATTTAAATTTTTTGTAATTCACTATTCAACAAGTAGTATAATAAAAAGTTGCAATAATTTTAATTTAAAAACAATTTTTTTTTAATAGACTTAATTTCAGCTTTTTTCGATTTTAAAATAGTGTGCGACGTGTCGACGTGTCTTGAGATTTTAACTAAGAGACACTGCCCAAAATTATTTTCGTTTTACCCTTGAACCGGATTATTGTAATATGTTTTCCCTTTCTACATTCGGTTTAACGAAATGTCAAGGAAAAGCTAAAAGTTTATTTATGACGGTGTAACATATGGGTAAACATTGACAGTAGAGCATGTCTGTTGTTCCGTAGATAGTTTGGTGCGTTTGTGTGTATGGTACCTATGTGGCTATGTATATTATATATATTGCGTTATAATTCTACATCCCATAATATATGGGCACATCGGAATTAACTGATCTATGTTCTTAATTCTTATATTTAAATATAATTTGAGACATAAGTAGCTTGGGGGTATTATACATTATCACAATTGTATTATTCATATTACTTTGTAGTGCACAACGCCATAGAATACCTACCTAATGAATGGACAGACATAAAAACGAAATACGCTTCAAAACAACAAATTCAAAATATAAACTGAAGATAAGGAAAATAAAAATATCTATATAGTATGCATTTAAAATAGTATACATCTAATATATACAATTCTCGTGTTACAATGTTAGTTACCATACTCCTCTGAAACGGCTTGATCAATTCTTATAAAAATTTTATATGCATATTCAGTAGGTCTGAGAATCGGCTACTATCTATTGTTCATACCCCTAATTAGGTGATAAGTGATAAGTGTTGTACAGAAAAAAATAGATAGAGATTAGACCTCTGGAAAGAAGATAGGCTAATTTAAAAAGGGTTAAATTTGGTTTTTTTTATTCATCGGATTTTAGTACGGTCTGCTTAGGTTAGGATTTTGTATTGATTCATTATATTAATCCAACGTAGGCGGAATTAAGTAAAAACGAAAAAAACGTAAAAACATTGGTATAACTTTGATACTTTAGAGTTAAGTCATACACTTACGTAAAAACAGCACGAGGTCCGCGGCCTACTGCAGATAAGTTGCCTACCTGATAATATACTGATGCGAATGAGAATTTTAATTCTGGCAACAGAAAAGTTAAGATAAATCTAGAACATCATGCACCGAATATTAAATAACGCATTGAACAAAGTTTGAGTCATATATAGTTTGTACATTTAACGGGTAACGAAGTGCACGGGATCAGCTAGTAATATATATGTATAATGTATATTATACAGAATGTAACAGCAGGAAGACCTGACTGATTTAATAACTTTTGTTCTAATCAAACAAAAATATGTAAACATTTACAAAACATCGACTTGAAACACTAGCTTTTTGTTATAACTGTTAATAATTATAGGTAGGTATATTAAGTTATGAAGAACTAGCTGATCCCGTACACTTCGTTGCCCATTAAAAATGCTAACTCTATATAAATATGTTTTAAACCAATGGAAATCCCTGTTTGAGCACCTCCCGGGGGTTGGTCCTCTCCCTTTTTAAAATTAGCATATCTTCTGCCCAGAGGTCTAATCTATCTCTGTACCAAATTTCATCAAAATCGGTCCAGCCGTTTGGGAATGCATAAAGGACACACACACAGACAGACAGACAGAACAATATTCATTTTTATACATATAGATTTATAGTCGCTGCGCTACAACACGTATAGTATAATAAAAAAAATTGAATTAAATTTTTTTGGAAAACTTAAAATAGCCAATTTGTAAATCTGAATATAAGAACAATTTGATGGTAAAATCTAAGAACATTTATCTAAGTCAAGTACCTGGTTTATTTTTTTAATTTTTGTAAAATATAAATATTGTTTTAAGTAAATTTATTTAAAACGTAATAATACTTTTTTTTAAATATTATTTTTTGGAATTTACTTTCATAAGTAAATGTCTTAAATTATTTATTAACCATATAATTTTCACAATTGTTGTCGTATTTTATTTTTTTCAGGTCTTCCTGTTTCATCCTGTATATATATAAATGTATAAATTACCAACATTAACATGATAGCAAAGCTATAATAATTTTGGTTCATAAGAATTAAGAAACAACCTAACGATTTACAAGATTTATAAATATTATCATACACAATTGGGCAAGTATAGGTGTAGAGTATACTTCAATGTTCAGTAATAGTTTCTGAGTTATGAATGTGTTTAGTTTGAATTAAATATATAATTCAATAAATCATTGCATACTAAAAACGATTCTGAGCAAATAAAGTCAGTCAGCCTATATGGTAAATTATAATATATTAATTTTGCTATTGTAGTAATTTATTTTACAAAATAATAATGTAAATTAAAAAAAAAAATTAAAACTTCATGTGTCCATAAAAAGCTTAAATCTTGTCTAAATATTTTCAAAATATCATTGAGTAATATACTTATAGTAATATATTTTCCATGATAATTTAAATTATAGTAGACTGTTTCATGTTTATGTAATTAATATTTTTTGAATGATGACAAAATATTAAAAAACGTTATTTATTCCTACGAGAGAATATCCAATTTCGTCTACATTTTAACTTCAGACACCCATAACAAATTGTGCAATTAAGTTCAATTTTTTTTTTTATAATTTTTGTTAGGTTCATTAATTGACAGCAATGTATAACATGTATAAGGCTTAGGTATGAATCTATGTACGAATATTAATATTTTAATTACGTAGCTAATAGCTAGAAAATGTTCGTAAGCATTTTAAATTTGAATGCTCTTAAAAAAAAATTTTAAAAATTTATGAGAAATCTTTTATTCAATTTTCAAGGTTTTATACCTTTTATCAAATAAATATTTAACCGTACATAAATCGAAACAAATACTAAAAAAAGTTTAAAATGTCTAATATCTACGAATACCACAAAAATAGCAAACGTATTATTTTTTAAATTATTTAATGTCTAGTAAATACTTACATATATTTAAATAATTATAAGACTTATTTTGTTAAAATTTTAAGTCGTCTGTTTATTTACTTATTTATTTTTTACAACAAGAAACCATATCCGAATTAGTTGACTACTACATACTTATCTCGTTTGTACTTAATTTTTTTATTTTGTTTCCCTTGATAATTTTAAATGTAGGTATACTGGAAATTTTAAATCTTGACCTCACAAAAGTACCAACAACATCAAAATATGTTCTATCACAATCCACCCTCAATCTTTAAGATTGAAACATTTTTTTCTACTTCAAAATGAACACATACCTATACGTAAAAAACAAACACAAATCGTTGTGAAATCTATAGATTTATCGCTGCGCTCAGAATCTAAAATATTTTTATAATATTTAAGTCCCTACACAGACAAAACAAAACAGATAGGAATGGTTTAAGTTTATGTGAGTATATAAAATAATTTTTTTTTTTGATTTGCATCACAATATTGCCACATATCTACAGTGTGCACAAAGTATATATTCCTACGGTTCCCAGAGGAAAAACGTGAAAACGCAGAGCGTAAATCATTTTAAGACCCAAACATGCATTTCACTCCGAATATCTGCGAATATAGTGTTATGATTAATCAGTGAGATTATAAACATTTTTTATTGTACTCAATGAGTGATGGGATCAACAGCTAGGACAAACGTTTGCTTCCGGTTGTTTTCCATCACCTATATGGTCATATATTATATATATGATATATGGTGTCGTCTTGTCACACTTTTCCAACGAATGTATGTCCATTAATAAGGCTTAACTATATGTTTTTGTCTGCAGGCATTATAATATGTCGTCAATTTCGAGCTGCCGTGCTGACGAAACATTTGGTTTGTGATTTGCAAATTTGTCAAATTATAATTGGATTTTTCAGATAGTATTGTCAAATTGTCGATAAGAGTTTTTTATTTATTTATTTGAACTACCTACCTAATAATACTTCTAGCAGTGGCTTATTTCCATTTAGAAATAGAAAAACACCATAATATTATATTCAGAGGATATGCAGTCACACTTATCAATTTATAATTTTTCAATGTAATTCAATGAAATACGATGTTTACATCTAACTTGTTTAAATCGTGTACACTGTAATTATAACATAGCAAATTATATTATATTAAATAATTAAGCTACTATAGTCTATAACAGAACGACAAAAAAAATAAATTTAATTATATTATATAATAATATAATATAACCTTTGGAATAACACTGGATAATTTTATAGACAATTCATGATAACTATTTCAAAACATTTTATAAGCAGGAGGATATTGCAATTTTTTTAAATTTTGTTTGTACGAGTTTATCGGCAGACATTTGTTTTCACCGATTAACAGAGCGGAATATTGAAAAATTATTTAGAATTATTGATGTTTCTAAATCAAAAAACTCAATATTCTTTATAGCTTGTATAAAATATTCATACATAATTTACGATAGCCAAACACGATAATACTTTGTTATAAAATGTCTAGTGGTTGTAGTATTCATTGTTATATGGCGGTGTAACTATGATAATATTGTTTATTTATTATGGTACCATAATCGTGGGTAAACAAACAATAAACCACAACATATTGATATTATGCTAATTCATATTTCATTTCACACTCAACTATGCTATATATTATCGGAATAATATAATAAATAATATATGTATAGGTAACCTATAATAAATGCATTTTAAAATCAGCTGAAGAATCGATTGTGCCTAGTTTTGATTCGGTGTTCTTTGGGTGTACTAAATTAATATTTTTGTTTACTATAAACAATAACATCATGCTTTAAATAAATAATTGTTGTTTTATTGCATTGACCCATATAATTTACTCAAACCTTATTATAGAGTATTGAAAAATGCAATGAATGTAAATTTATTGTAATTTATAAATTCAATGTTACTAACAATACCCTAGGTAAAATAATAAACATACATATTTTTGACAAACACTACACATATACATACGGCTATTTAATAATGTTCAAATGGGTTCACGTTAGAAGCATAACGTCCTAATATGTATTATTGGGTATATATATTTTTTTTCTGATGGTTTTATTTTGTATTAGGTGTATGAAAATATTACACGATTGATAGTATGGGCAAATCGACAAGAAATGCATTTACGAATAGTATAGAACTCCATTATTAATTTAGAATTGATATTTTGGCTATTAAATATTAAATGAAAAGGTAAACGCGCACAAGTATGTTATGCACATGAAAATATTTGCAATCACACACTAAAAGGTCATATTATGCAGAGCGTTCATAAATTACGTGACGCACGTAGAGCAAAGGATAATATGGTATTAAATAAAACATGATGGAACAACGTGACGACGGTGAATAGTCATATTAAAGGATTGGTAGAAAAAAATTTAAACCAAGGTTTCAATAATTAAAATTCGAAGGGTTCGAGGTAGGTAGGTAGGTATTATAATATAATTAAACCTTTAATTAATTTTTTTATACAAAGTACCTATGTTTTGTCTATATTAATTGATATTTGATACTACATATTTAATATTATCGAGTGATTACACTCTGAAACAAGACAATTAATACAGTAAGTTCGTTTGAGTTAAATTTATTATTCAATATATTTGGGGGTTTTTTTATGGCAGAAACGATATTAAAATATAAATTGTTTCTTCCGTTTATTAATTTTCGATTTTTTTTTTCATCTTGTTTTTCACTTTGGACTTGCAAAAGTGTTGTATGCCAATTTCGGTTTAGTATTTTTATCCCTCGAGGTGTCGAAAACTTTAAGGACAGTCTAGTGGGCAATGACCGTAGTTACGTCATATTTGAAGACTCTAAAGTCCTTAAAAGTATAAATGAGAACGTAATAGAACGTTCAAGAATTTCCCCGAAGAGCACGACGTTTGTAGCCGTTTGGTTAAATCAAACTTCCGTCAAAATAAATGCACATTCATAATAGATATTGGTATACATTACAAAGCGAGTCTGATTACAAACTTTGAAAGGTGTTTAACACGTGCACATATTAAACATATTTTATACTTCTTAAAAAGTTTATTTTTTTTAAAGAAAATCTCATTTTAGACATAATTTTCAAATAAAATTATTAATTAATGTCCACTGGTTTCTTCATCCATATTATATGTAATACTACTGTACATTTTCCAACTATATTTTAATTTTCAATAGAATTTCGATGATTTTATAAATTGAATGTTTTTATTCCGACATTATTCTTAAAACAAATATTTATACTAAACATGTGGAACACAAGATTTTAATTCATATTAATAATATTTTTAAATAACTAGGTACTGATGCATGGATGGAATTCAAAATGTGTTTATTTGTTCTCGTATCTGTATACAATTAAAATGGTAACCGTTACGGGCATTAATTTATTTTGTGTCAAGAGCTTTAAGTTACATATCGTTACATATAGTTATTTCGTTGTAATTTAAACATGTTATTTGTGGGGACTTGAAATTTCTCAAGTTTATTATTATATACTAATAACGAAATAATATGATAACATGCAAATAATATTAATTCAACTTACCAGCTACCATGTTAATAATAACAATAGTATTAAATATATAAAATATATAAAATATTCTAGGCTGACAAACCGTCTCCGTTAAGAAACGTTTTTCGTATACAATGATAGTATATCATTGAATTCAAATTTAACACCGTCCATTACAGTGACCTACTTGTAACAGCAAAGCGAAACCCACTCACCCTCTTTTTTATTTACTTTCATTTTTGAAATATACTTTATATCAACTTTAATATGTCAATATAGTTATACTATATAATGAATGATACAAATATATAAATATAAAATAAAACATCGGCATCCAAAGTTTAATCCCAAGTCTACTGATTATTGACTTAGCATTCAGGGATTTTGACGAAGGTATATTATAATACCTACCTATAGTTCCTGCTATCTACCTGTAGGTTAATTGCTACATTTTCTCTCCCCCAAATGTCAGGTATAGAGATAATTTACTATGACAAATATGTACTGCAATATATGACATTTGAAGTAGATTTGACGTTTTTGAAAGACAACAGAATTGTAAATATTATGTAGGTACCTATGAACAAAAATCAATTTTTTCAACGTCGGTCAAATAGCTTATTTAAATATAGTCGTGGCAAATCGTATTTAGTATTCACGTCGGTGAGAGGCATAGTACTTTACCATCTTCATTAAAAAGTGTTAGGAGAAAATTTGTATTCATAAAAATTATACAGCGTAAAATAGAAATAGGAAATTTAAAAAATCCTCTTTTTATAATATTTCATTTCATTATATTAGCATAATCTAAAATATGTTGTTTTAGTTAATTATTTAAAGTGTACATTATTTTAAGTTGATTATAAATAGCAGAGCTTCTGTTTTTTTATGCATGTCATTAGATATTTATTAATAAATAACTATAAGTACCCAATGTTTTAATAATAATTTTGTGTCAGTTAATAAAATATTTTATAAAGGTAAATAAGTTATGTTATAAACATTTAATAATTAAAAAAATTAAAAATTCAATCCAAACCGATGATAAGTATGGATTTTGATGACAGTAAATTAAAATTAACGCACAATATTTTTCTCTTTGGAAGTTCATCGTATAAAAATATTCTGGGAATTGTAAATTGAAATAATTTGTGTTAATATAATGTTAATGATAATAATCATACTTAACTAATTGTGATAAAAAAAAAACATTAGTTTCGACTAATGATTGATAAATAAATATTTTAAATAATTTCACGAATAATAAAATATACTTATTACAGTATTTTTAATTGTGTATCATTAAGATGATAGAATATAATAATATCAGATATTTACAAAAAATTAATTATAGAATCCATTTCATTGAATAATGTCTCAATATATTATTAAGACTGTTCCTACTTTTTCAATACCGTGACTTGTAATAAAAAGAAACCTAACAACAATATAGAATAAATTATTTTACACCACAATAAATTAATATTTCATTATTTAAATTTTTTAACTTGAGGATATTACATATAACAACAATTTAATATAATTTAGATTGAAATAACATTTTAAATCATAAAATTTGAGTACTCACTATTTTTTTTATAACGATGTTAATTATATAATATATGTTTATTGTAAAAAAAATAAACCCATTAAATTATTCATACATATTTGAAATTATAAGTTAAAATTATTTTTTAATAATATTGAAACTCGTGTTTAACATGTTAAATAAAAATAATTTGAGCTCCAAAGTTTCTCTAATTTTATAAAATATAGTTTCAAAATAATTTAAATAAACATGATAAGTACTTAAAGTTAAAACCATTTTAACCTTCTTCTTAATGTCAATAATTGAGTTTTGATGGTATTTACTTTTTTTTAAGACGTATATTTAAAAATATAACGACAATATTATTTTCGTGATATATGCCCAACTTAAAGAACATAATTAATATAAATGTGTAAAGTTTTTCTTCAAAATATAATTTAATGCCATTGAAACTTCCAAAATTTTAAATATATACCTTTGGTATTACTTGACAATTTTAAATGCTGTTTTTCATTTGATTAGAACTCTTTCATTTTTAATTCAATTGTAAATTTAAGTCCACTATTTTTTTTTAAATTATGTGATATTTATTAAGCATTATCATTACTAAAAAAAAAAGAATTTATCAATAATTATCTTCTAATTTTGAGAACATTGAACTGATGTGGGCTCAATATAAATTCAAATAGTTTATTTAGTTTTGGTTTTACTCTGATTTTTAGGGTTCCGTACGGTAAAACGGGACCCTATTACTAAGGCTCCTCTGTCCGTCCGTCCGTCCGCCTGTCTGTCACCAGCTGTATCTCATGAACCATGAAAGTTAGAAAGTTGAAATGTTCACAGATTATTTATTTCTGTTGCCGCTTTAACAACAATTGCTAATAGTCCTAGAATATATAATATTTGCAGTGTTGCCAAGGTGGTACGGAACACTTCGTGCGCGAGGCCGACTCGCACTTGGCTGGTTTTTTATATACAATATGTACAAACATTGTAGTTACATTTTATAAACTAATGTTGACCTGCAACGTCGATAAAAGTCAGTTAATATAATAGAGAATCCACTGTAAAAAACTGAAAAAACTTGAACAGATTATTGTGACCTTTTTGAATATGATGTTATAAGCGTAAATTAGGGAATGAATAAGGAATTGAAATGAAAAAAAAACAAAAACAAAAAGCATACAACTGTAGAGTAAATGAATAGTCCAAATAAAACAAATTAAAAGTACAACAATTAAAATTGCTTAAGCTTTGGAAATAAAGTTTATAAAAATAATTTCTAACTTTAAACTTGATTACATTAAGTATTTATAGATATAAAAGTTATTTTAAAGCGTTGATTTAAGCAGGTCATTAATTTTGGTATTATAGATGCCAGTTGATTAAGCTTATTGTTTAATTATTGTTTTTTAAAAAAATTAAAATTAGTTAATTTAAAAGTATTAATTTTTACAATAAGCTCTATTAATGTTCTGGAGTTTTAAGAAATATCAGAAAAAATAGAATTAAATTAATTAAATTAAATTTTTCAACATTTCACTGGCGGAACGTCATATAAAAATATTACAACTGAGTCTTTGGGGGAAAAATGAGCAAAGGTTAAAATGAAAAATGCATATTATTTTCTACACATGGTATTTAATTATTGACAGATTTAATCAGCCCGTATTTTGTTCTGTTATTTGTGAACACAATTTTTTGAAACATTTTACTCAAAATTCATCTTCTAAAAGCCTTTAATCTCTCAACATTATTTTTTTGTTTGATTCACTGCAGTATTACATATAAGACCAGCGATAGCTTTAAAAACATTTAAAAAAGGCACAAAAATTTAATTGTTTACTCATATTTTGTTGAAAGACGCTTTAGAGCATAGAAAGGTTTCACTCTATAAGGAATTAAAGGCTTTATAAAAGCCACATTTTCAACATTTTTTCTATGTTGCCCTATTAATGACTAAGAAACTTAATGCAAACTAGGAAATATATTATAATATAATTCAATTTTTAAACAATACTATTTAATTAATACATCTCTGCAGGGAGGGAGTAGTATAAATTAAGCATAACTACCTATTGGCTGGCTATCTGATGATGGTTTGAAAAAAATAGAGAAAGAGAGGGAGAGAGAGAGAGAGTAACAAGTTTTTAAAAAAAAACTAGTTTCAACTTTAAAATATTAAAATTGTATGTTTTGATTAATCAAATTCAAATTAATTTGCTCACACACTTAAGCCAACATAGAAAACAATGTAAAATATGTCTTATTTGGCATTTTTCAATAACATAATTGATTATCTAGATAATGAAAAATCATTTTGAAATAACTTTAAAATCACTAAGTTAAATTCAAACACCATTAAGAACTGAAGATTTAATTAGACAGTAAAATTACGTCATCACCTTCCCATAGGTGATTTATATGGTCTATGTCGTAAATTTGGAAACTTATCTAACACATCGTAAACGCTATTGTAATCCAATTTATAAAATTAACGACAATATATTCTTGCCTGTCAGGTTGATGGCTTATAGACTTCACACGCACTGAAAAAAGGACTTAACGATCACACCAACCAGAAATTTTTGTCAAAGGGCTTTCCTTTCCGGAGCTGATTTTGTTAGAGGAAAGAAAATCGATTTTGGCGTGTTTGGTAGCACAGAAGAAAGCTTCACGTTTTACCATTGGAACACATGGTTATAATATTTACGTTATAAATATGAACCATTTTACTGCGATGACACACAATACGGATATTTACGGCCACTTTAGACATAAGTATTAGGAATAACAATGTGTATGACAACCGAGTCATTATACTTTAGATTAATCCTAACATAGTAAGTTTCAGAAATCGACTACCTACCAATGCCATGATATTGTGATAGGTATTAAAAAATATTTTAAAATCGAACATACAATTTAAAGAAAAAACATACCTAGGTACCTAAAAATATGCATATCGATACAATACAAATTTAAATAGTCATGATATTGAACTATTTAAGTTTAATAGTGTGGAAAATATTTTTCTCTTTCTTTGAAACATTTACAATAAACTATATGTTGTCATAATAATAATATATAATTGTGTTCTGATGACTCATGATTTATTAAAAAAAGTATACCAACAACACTGTTGGGCTAAATTTAAACCTATTTAAGTTTATATCTTAGACATACAAAATAATATAATGTAGGTATGTGTGTTTATTATATTATATTCAGAAAAAAATAAACACTAAATAATAATTGAAGTGCTATTATTATTATTTATTATAATCATATTTCACTGAGATAATGTGATATTCTATACAAAACAGATTTAAATTTTGTTCACTTTAAATTTAAAATTAGAAAATGTTCATACCATTATAATTTTAATATCATATTGATATCATAATGTAAACTGTTAGTTAGTATAATATATCATAGAATATTTTTCTACTTAACTTGTGTCAGGAGAATACAAATATTATTATGATAATTACCTCAATAATCTATCAGAGTTTATTTATAATGGAAGAATTATGTTTTTAGTATAATTTTTTTAATTATTGCGCCGGTAAATACTAAATACCTACAGCTTTAGTACAAACAATTGTGATAACCATAGTAATCAGCTAGTGGTAGAATACCTACGGATAATGAGGTTTAGCATTAATGGTAAAATATAATAATATAGCCTACCAGCTACCTATTTCTCTTTAGTCAATTTAAATTTAAATTATTTTCCTTACATCCGAAATACGAGATTTTGGTTAATATTATTTCCATGGCTCTGAGATTTTTGAATGTTAATGAGCTTATGGTGTTTATCGTGTTTGATTTTTTATGTATTTTGAATTTGAAACGAACGACTAGTATTAATTTTATAAATTGTTTGCTACCGCTGAAACCGCATATACCTAACTTATAATTACATTAAAGCCAATACGAGAGTTTTCTTTGAAGCGCTTAAATTAGAAGGAGTGAACAAAATTCCACACCGTATAATTATATTAAAACATTCAGTGCATTTTAACGGTAAATTGTTTATTCATTATTTATCGACTACCGTACATTTCTATTAATATACTTACTATTTTTATTTTTCGAATACTCCGAATGTGTTTTTCCTTTATTATTACACTACCTGCGCGGTGACATTTCATTGTTATTTGGTATTTTTCTTCGTTGTAGTTTATTTAAATGATTAAATCACCTCAACAGTTCGTAATAATTCCTTTGGGCGTTTACGGTTTTTGACATACTATATTGTCCTAGACGTATTGTTGTGTATGTATGTAATAAAAATTGAAAGTAATAAATAAGCTCGAAATAGAAAAAAAAGAACAAGGGTGTTATAAACACACGGTTTTGTTCATCTTTTGGGTTGTGAACGAATGCTGCAAACTGAATAAAAGCACGATAGGTACACTGTAGTATAATAACGTTTACCTACGTATGATAATACCTGTGCATGACAAACGATAATATAAATAAATATTATATTGATTGCAATTGATATAATTAAAATAATGGAGGTATATATCAATATTGTCCAAATTTGTTCGGATTCGTACATTTTACGATATAAAAATTCTATTGAAAAATATTTTTTATTTATTTATTTTTTTTTATATATACTGTCATTCTTTTATCATAAAACACCCATTATTTCGAAAAGTATTTATGTTTTTGAAAATATTTTATTACATAGTTTCAAGTTTTTTAAAAAGCATTATAGTTTTAAATATTTTTTATCCTTATATTTTTTTAAGTTTTTTACTTTTTTGAATGACAACATAGAATTTTAATTTCATATTCCAAAGTAGAATGTTATTCATAAATATCGAATTTAGGAAGAGTAGCTTATGAGTTATAAGTATTTAAAGTTTGGACAAGCGGAGTAGTGCACAAACATTTTGAGGAGTAACCCCGTACCACTTCACTCCGCCAATCTAAATGAATGTTTTTTGATTTAGTTTATAATATAATAATATCTATCTTGGTCATAGTATCATGATTTTTAAATAGAAGGCATAAAAAAGCCACTCCGACCTCAAATAATGTGTCATAGTGTGCAAATAAAATAACTTAACACCCGGTTGCGCTTACTTGATCGTAATAATAATAATAACGATGAGACTTTGTACAATATTTTAAATTTGAATTTTATTACGGTCTTGTTGACTCACGAACTGTGTAACGTATAATAATATTATT
Organism: Macrosiphum rosae; assembly: GCA_016617965.1. Classification (NCBI taxonomy): domain Eukaryota; kingdom Metazoa; phylum Arthropoda; class Insecta; order Hemiptera; family Aphididae; genus Macrosiphum; species Macrosiphum rosae. The sequence goes on from WHPZ01565868.1 coordinate 39,609, forward strand.
ATAATCGTTGGAATTAGTATGTCGTACATAGAGGTACCTACGTGACGTAGGTATTCCGTACTTCGTATGTGGCGTCATGTCAATTAAATTTGAACAGATACACGTGTTTTCCAATGCTCCATATCACGTGTATGATGCGCAAAAAATCGTAATTTAATTATGTTCATCTCACTATCGCTGTATACCGTAATTGTATTACAACTGCCGTCATCGTCACCGTGTCTGGTGTATCGCAATCGTGGGCGGACGAAATAATAGTCACGATGCACGATCATCAATCGTCTCGCCCGCCGTTAGACGTATTGTAACTTTTATACAATGTTGCTACCTACCTATAAAATTGCGTCTTAGCGTCACGACGTCTTATAGTAATCCTGCACACGATTCACTAATACCCACCCCCCACCAGAAAACCCACTCACAAACGCCTCCACAGATCATTCGTTTTAGATTTAAGCTCCGTGATAACATGTACTATCATTTTCCGCTGAGTTACTTGCACCTACCTACCCCGTCAGGCAAGATGTCGTCGTTCGCAGTCGTTGTTCCTAGATAATGCTGACGACTCTACCGATTTTTATAAAGTTGACTGATTTACGGAGTGTCACGTAAACAAACAAACAAAAACAAATACCCTCAAAGAACCATTCCGGAGGGTTGCGTTATAATGGACTGCGATCGAAACAATGATATTATCTTACAGACGTGGTCTCAAAACTATTAGAATCGATCATCACAGGAGTCGGTTTCGGTTATCTGGACGTTTAAATCAGATGTCGAAAATCCAAATCCCAAATATCTTAACTTAGTCGAGCGGCGTTTCGAATTGCGTTCAGGTTCAGAACAATGGGTGAAAACATTAAGAGGAAACGGGCATTGAAGAAAAAGTATTAAGATCCTTAACTCGAGTGACTTGCGAAGGTAAAAAAAATAAAATCAAGATTCATACCCGGTTCGGTTTGGTACAAATATGCACATTTCCAAAAACTCGTAATAGATGTTAAAAACTTAAGTTAAACTGTGGAAACCCGATATAAATATATTTAAGATTCTGAGTTAAACGATGAATGTATTGATTTTACAATGATGTGTGTTATTTTTTATTTTTTTTTGTGTCTGTCATCACGTTTTAGGACAGTGAAAGTGCTTGGATTTTCTTCAACAGTAGCTTTTCTGATAGGAAAGTGAATCTAGATGATACTTTGGGGGATCAAAAGTGAAAATTAAAATTAAGGAAAAACGAGAATTTTTACACTAAAATCTGTTTTCGAAAAAATCGATTTTGGTTTTTGGTGCAACTCTTAAACAAATGACCGTAGGTACATGAAATTTTACTGAGTGTTTATATTAGCATTTTCTATACACGATAACATTTTCAAAATTTTTTGATTTATTTTGAACTATTTAGGCACATTTTCATTTTCCATTTTTTTTTAGTTTTTTTTTATAAAAATATCAATAATATTTTATTTGTTGGTTCAAAAAGCTTGAAAATTTAATACAAGGCTCCTACTATATTGTTACAATTGCATTTGAAAAATATTAAAAATCCTTAGTCATAGTTTTTTTTTATAAGCATTTAAAGTTCAAAAATTGATAAAATATGGACTAAATTATTTTGAGTTAAGAATTCGTAAAATGTTTTCTTTTTAAATCCAAAGTTTTAAAATATAATACAAGATTCCTTATAAGATTATCTATAATGCAAAGCTCCTGATATATTATTACAATATCAGTTGAAAAATATTAAAAATACATAGGCACAATTTTTTTTTATAAGCATTTAAAGATTGAATTTTGACAAAATTTATCAAATTTAAAATTGAATAATTATTTTGTAGTTAAAAAAGTATAAAATTCAACTTTTATATCCAAGGATTGATATTTTAAAACAAGATTCCACAATAGTAGTTAATTCTGTTACCAAAAAATTTAAAAAATACATAATCACAGTTTATTTTTTTAGTCATTTTAAGTTCAACTTTGGACAAAATTACATAAAAAAAAACCTAGAATAACTATTTTAGTTATTTTGTTGTGATTGTGTAATATTATTCGTAGATACTTGAAACTTCTAAAGTACACTATTATATATCTATGGAGTATGGACTATGATAGTATCAGGATTTGTTGTTGACGTATAACGCATTATAAGTATCTAATGGATATTGTGATATGATTAATTTGGAATTTATTATAGGTACCTATTTTAGGTATTCAAATTCAATACTATCCATTATACAGTGACCCACTTGTAACCTACTGTACAGCAGAGCACCTTTTTTTATTTAATATTACAGTATTCGTGTCCTGAAATAGTAGCTATAATAGCTAGAAGACTTTAAGATTAAGTTTAACTAGGTTATATTTTAGTAGGTCTTGGTCTGTACTGCCACTGTCATAACACGCAGACGTTCATAATTTTACATTCATTTTCGTTGGCTTATGACATTTTTTTTTTATTCAATTTTAAAACCATACGAGATTGGTGTGATATATTAAATGGTATGGTAGGTGCAGGTATAGTGTATTTTACGTAGCTTACGATTATAATAATATTAGGCTCCATACATTTTTTCAAACGGTTTAAATTAGTTTTATTATTATATTTAGGAATATTTATTACGTCGTATATTTTTGATAAACCAACTTGAGTAGCCAAACTAGGTAGTGCTTAAAGTGCCTGCTAATTGGCAACTATCACCAAAATATAATTTATAAATATCGAAATTATTGTTAAATGTGTATACAATGAACATTATATTAACACATAATACGTTTAAATTTAAGTTTTTCTTGTGATATTATCTAAAAAAATTACCTATACGTAAAACACCTTAGTATTTAAATTATTTTGTAAAAATATCAACAGTTATATACTGGGAGTACCTATATGGAATAAATTACAGTCGCACTTACTGTACGCGTTGTGCAGAAAGCCGAAAGGCAAACCTTCTTGGAGTGAATATTATAAAACATTAAAAAGACGAATTGTTCGGAAGGTGTGAAAAGTTCTCAAAGTTTCGTCATCGTTTTATACTTTAATACCTCGTATTCTCTTCACCATGCTTGTGTTAAACTTTTACTATTTTTCGGTTCGTTGGTACAAAAAGGTAACAAAATAATTCGATAAGATATGCACAGTTATAAAAATAAACGTTGTGTAAGTTTCCCATCTTCAAAAAGATAATAAATTTCCTTCTTTTGGTATTAAAAAATAATAATTTTTTAAGACATTGGATTTTTTTAGTAATGGTAAACTTAAATTAAAAACAAACAAGTTCTTATATCATTAGTTAATATTGTTAGGATGGCATAATCTAATAACCATTGTCAATCAGTACTAGTTTTGTTTTGAAGATATAGATCATAATTGGATTTTATCTTTTTTGTACTTGAGTCAAAGTATTATAAATGAATAAATGATTAATCTAATTTCAGACATATTTTCCGGTTACAGGAATAGGTATATAAGGAGGGTACGAAAGGGAAATGGCAAGTTGCATTGGTGTTGTCGAATGTTATAGAAAATGAAATACAATTTCCCCTAACTACACACATGGAAAACGTAATTATTTAAATCAATAAATATGAAATTCTACTTAAAAATGAAATCATATTACTCGAGTAGTTGAGTGACGTTGAAGTGTGAATGTGGGGAAGTTTTTAAAAAATAAAGATGGAACGTACATTATTTACAAATTACAGAAATATTATAACATTATACATTTCAAATTGAATATTTAACAATATACATTTTCGTATAATATGAGGTTATTCAATCTTTGAGGAATATCCGCAGATATTTCATAGTTTTAAAATTAAATACAAGCATAGTATGAATGTTCGATACAAAACTTATAAAAACACCTGTATGATGCAAAATAAAATATATCATAAAATTGATATTTCCTACTGACATCATTAGAAGCTCATAAATATTACTCGACACACAGATGACTTTATTCACACAGTCGTTGAACATTGATCTTTTCTGCTCATCGTGCTAATCAGTACCTTGCGTAATGTGTACATTAGGTACTTACGTAGGTATATTTACTATAGAAATGTCAATATAATATATAAGGTTATAATCATGGGGGTCTTTAGAATTCCAGTTTAAATCATATCATATTATTATGTTGTCGTAGTTGTTGGGTAATAATAAATATCGTAAAACATAGTGCACGTGAGGTTCTTCAAGCTGCACAAATTTCTCATAATGTCTACAACGTAAAATTATTTAATACAGCATTGTGTAGACCTCAGTTAAAACATATTCAACAAAATACACTGACGCTACAAACAACGATTAATGATATTTATGGAGAATCACCATCCTATAACAGCATTATAAGAACAATTAATTGTACGTATGAATAATGGGTCCTAATTATTAACGGTTGAGGCTTGCAATGTTGATTTACTTTTAAGTTCTAAGATATAACAAATATTATTTGATCTAAATTAGTCGTGGGGTCAAATCCAAAATGTTCTATTTCAAAATACTAAATTGTTCAAGAGAACAATTTTTCATTTTTAATACTGTTACATCGTAATAATTCATAATGAATGATTTTTATTGATTTTAAAATCTAAAAATTAAAAAAGTTGTTTGGCGTTAAATCTTGTAATTTGGGTTTGTTTGAAGGAAAACTTAACGTTACATAATGTAATAATTTTAAAAAATCAACATCAGGATCAGAAACTTTTACCTATACATTATTTAGTTGTGAATAGAACTTGTTCACTATTAGTTGGAGTTGAAATCTTTTAACTTGACTAAAAACATTGACAAATTACATTATTAATCTGACAAAAATAATAACTTTGGTAGCTACCAGTGGCAACCGCTAGATTACTTATCCAATGTAGAAAAGAAAACACGTGCCACAATTCATATTTCCGGTTATAACTCCTTCCCCCCTCTTAATCATGTTTGTTTTAGCCTAAATCTTAATATTATATTAAACATAATGATTTTACAAAAGTGTTGGTGAAGAAAAGTTTAGTGACCCCCTCTCCTACCTTACAAAATTCTTGGCCTCTCCACCAGGTACCCAGCCCCAAACGAATAAAACCGAATGGGACTATATAATAAAAACAAGCTTAAACAGAATAAAATATAATAAAAATGAAACGTTAAACTGATATAATCTGAGTGTTCTCTCTTCAATGGCTGATACCGATTAATCTTTATTGAAAGCCTCAAGACACATAATATTCAATATACCACGTGTTCAGGTACCACCCACTGAATACGGTACCTGGGCACGCAAAGAATCATAAAAAAAATATACGCTCGTCATCTTGAGCACGTATTGTATGTATTTAAAGTATTTTAAACCAACTTCATTAACTCTCAGATTGATATAACACGTAACTATAAAATCAATATAAAAATGAAGAAATCAATTATTTAACTCCAATAGGATTTTCTTAATAAATATACGACCACACAAACCAAAAAAAAAAACACAGGGTCATAATAAAATTAGTCTAAAAATACTTCAAGTGCTTATATCCTGAGGGCCAAATCCATCAGCATATTATATAATATATACAATGTTATTTATCTCATGAGATGAGTTCCAAAATATTTGAAAATGATCCATGTCATCGTGTTGTTAAAACCGGGAAAACCACTTGACGACGTCAATCATATCTACAAACATAATTCATTTTGAGTATGGACAAACTCTTTGAGAAACTTCTACTTAAACGATACTTAAGCCACTTATAGTGAATTGTTCATACTATACTGGAAATCAACTGTGGGTTTGTGCCAGTAAGTCGAACATTGATATTTGATGTAATACAACGCGCTGTAAAAATTCCGACCATCTGTACCCTTGCAGTTCGAAAGAAATTATGCGATACACCACGGCAAAATGCTGTCCAAAGTTCTAACCAAAATCCAAAGTTTGGTAGAAAACATGTCACGGGGCTAGATTGCCATGTCAATCCGTTGGCCATCAAATTATTAGCTAAGTCCAATTATGAAGCGTCTGAAACCATATAAAATATAAAACAATTTTAGAATAAGAAAATTAAAAAAAAAAAACTTAATCAGGATATAGGTTCATTCTAAATTGAAATGTATATATTATTACATGCAAACAAAATATGGATAAAGAAAAGATTATAATATTAAAACGTGATGTTAAAAAAAATGTATACGATTTTACCATTATTTATGTTTTTTTTTTTTCATTTTTTTGATAAATGTTCTCTAATACATTATATTGTACAATCATATTATTCTTGATATACCTAAAGATGAAGCAAAATATAAAATAGTGATTTTTGGTTACCGCTTTCGAATTTATTATATCATGTAGATAGATATTGATTTTAACGCTAAAGTTAACAACCATAATATAATATGTTGATCACGATTATATAAAAAATATGAGATTTAATATTTTAGTTCTCATTAAATAATGCACTTAAATGGCTGCTCCTAAGTATGAGTTATAGATCAATGATGACTACAATTTTGTATATAAATATATAATTTTTTAAAAAGGTGGAATTTAAAAAAAATCAAGTTACAACGTTCTGGTTCAATTATAATTGATCAATAATAACTTTTTATTGTATTGTACTATTATGATAGTCTAAACGCCATAAAAGATAACTTGAAAGGAAAAAAAACATCATATTTATTTACTATAATATGGCAGCGTTAAATTTAATAAATAATAAATATTACAAAACATAAATAATAAAATATTTTTAAGCTCATTAAATATATTTTCCGATAAATTGATCTGAAAATTGCATTGTTAAATTAAATATTTATAATAATAATCTATTGTTTTTAATTGTGTAGATCATAATGGAAATTCGAGAATAAAACATCGAATTTAAAGTTTAATCCTTTTTTAACCTGTTAGGTACGTAGGTATATAAAATATAATTTCTAAATTTTAAACGAGTACCTAATTGAAGACACTTTTTTTTTTTAATCTATTATAAATCCATTAATTAATTATTATTACCCATTGATCATTTGTTAGCTTACGGATGATACTTGTAATTAAAAAAAAATGTGAATCAATTTTAGCACAGCCTAAAACGTAAAAATATAGATAAGCTAGAGCGACCCGCGGCGCTGATTACGATGGTACGTTATTAATTTTAGTCTGCCGACAGCTGCGACCGAATGCACTGTCAGTCGCCGAGTTCTATAAGTGCGACAATAGTCAGAACAAAATTGTAAATTATAAAATAAAAGTTTTTAAAAGGTATATGTTCAATAAATTATTCAAAATTAACATGATACTTTTAAGTTTTAACTTGTCTTTTATTTTCTAAATTTAAATAATAATCAACCAAGTTCAAATTACCGTACGTTCAATTTCGCAAAGGTTACGATTGCCGTACGGCCCGAGCAGTTAGTAATTGATCTACACTGGTGAAATATTGTGGTTTGTTATTTAAATAATTATTTGAAAAATTTTATCAAACAATTATTTAAATGATGTCCCAATATTATTGTAAGCTTAGTTTAATTATAATACATTTCTTTGATCGCTGTTTTTTAAAACAAATTAAATAGAATCTTGTCAATTCAATTGTGAGTTTTACGTCATACTTACAGTATAAACATTTTCTTTTCAATATTTAAACGATACTTTACTTTTAATTAATATAATGAGATGTAATTGTAGATGATCGATCATAATTGTTATAGTTGATGGATATCTCCAAAATTAAGTTTAATTTAACTTCTGATACACAAATTATCTAATGAAACCATTATAGGTAGATAAAACACGAAATACATCACATAAATATTATATTTGTGGTATATGTGCTGTATCATTGTTGACTTTAAAATAATTCAAACCGCAACAGACTCTTGTACAATGGAGAATAATAACAAAATATACTTACGTAGGTAGGCATATTGTCATTGATGTATTGTTTAAATGATGTTATTACATTTTATTTTCAATATTTAAATGATACCTAACTTGTAATGCGAAGTAATCGTAGATGATCGATTATAATTGTTATGGTTGATGGATATCTCCAAAATTAAGTTTAATTTTAGGGTCTGATACACAAATTATACAATGAAACCATTATAGTTAGATAAAACACGTAATATATCACACAAATATAATATTTGTGGTAAATGTGCTGTATCATTGTTGACTTTAAAAAAATTCAAACTGCAACAGATTCTTGTACAATGTAGAATTATAAAAAAAATATATTGATGTATTGATAATATATTGTTTATATTATGTCTTTTCACCTTTTGTGTATTTTTTTTCGGTTTTACATTTGTAAAGTGTTTAAAATAAGTCCTGAAAAAATTGTTGCCTAACAACATGTTGTTATTAATTTTATAACAACCATTATTATAATACTTGTGATACAACGAATATTACCTAACTTTATGAATATAATTTTATAAAATTATAAAAGCTATTAAAATATGATATAATATTATCCTATTCAAACTCAGATGTTAAGTTAACATTAAAAAATAAGATGTTCTTGCATATATAGTTAAGGTTGTTGTATTTGTTCTTTCTTTCTTTCAAGAGAACATAGAATTTTGTAGGTACTCACAGTAATTGTCCAGTATTGTACAAATAACTTGCAAATTATATTTAATTTAATTCAATTATAAAACAAAATTAAATGAATATAACAAATAAACAATAAACCTATTGAAAAAATTAATATTTTGACTGATTAATATTGTAATAATAAATTCAACTACACAAAATATGGTAATATTGTGGCTGCATTTTGTTTTCATTTACACCATATTGACATTTTGATGGCCACGAATCTACGTTCATTTGAAATTGAAACAAGGTGGTTGATACAGATAACACATATATACGTACTACACAGGTTTTTATTTTTAATGAGACCCTTAATGAGGAAATGATATCACTCAAGAAACTGAAATTTGTTTCATACCTACTCACTAAGTTATTACTAAAGTTACGCCTGTTATTATAAAAAAAAATGTTTCCAATTATTTGAAATTTCTCAACTAATATTATTATTATTGTTTATTAAACACCAAAACGGGTATATTACATATAGTATAACAAATATGGTAATAAGGTGTAAGTGTAATTATATAGGTGGAATAAGCTAGCACCCATAAAATATAATTAAATACAGAAATAATTCAAATATATACAAATAATATAGTCAAGTACTAAGTAGGTACTAATTGTTGTTCGCAGCTCTGAGCATAAGGTGCAAAGTACAATTGTGCCCATAAGAGGTCATGTGAGTCGGAATATAAAATTGGGATAGGTTTCTGGAAGAATGAGAAGGAACTCTGAAAGTAATGGCCGCAATGAAATCAGGAACGTCCAGAGAACCATTTAGAACTGAGTATAAAATATCTAAGTATGCTTTATCGCGGTGAGAAACAAGTGTAGGAATATTTAAGACTTGTCTTATGTTTGAGTAATCATGAAGTTCGTGATAAATATTAATTTTGATGGCAACTACAAGGATTGAATTGGAAAAAAATATAAATTATTATTTTTATGTTATTTACAATTAAAACATTACACCATTTTTGTATCTATCGTTACACAGAATTAAAACGTTATCCAAGTTTTTCGTTTATCGTTATTTAAAATAGTGTTAATACCTATTAAATTCAAAAATAATAACTATTGCGGGTAGGTAATGAGTAATGACTAATAACCATGATACGGAAAACAATATAATCAATTCATAGATTGCTTGCATGAAATAAATGTTTCTACGAAACCAATAGACCTTTTAAACAAAATATAGATTTAAAAATATTTTGGTTTGCGTTATGTTTTGTTTAATGATATTCAACATAATATTTTGTTAACCCTTATGTTTTGTTTTGGGGTGTTTAATTATTTTTTATTATCGCTTTCCGTTATAATGATGTTAACAAGTTTCAATCTTTTATTTGTCAAATATAATGTTACAATTATAACGTTATTATAACGTTTGCAAGCCCTGGAAGGCAATAAAGTATACATAATATGTTCTGTATTTTATATTCTGAATCTCATAATGACCATATCTGATGAATATTTCCAAATTTTTATATGAGTATGTGACCTGTATTTAGTGATTTTAAAAATTCCTTAGTCATCATTAACTCGTAATAATAAAATAATATGTCATTCACATTTTCTCAGCTTTCTTTTAATTTCAGCGATGCAACCTAATATTAGACTTAATTAGCTTTTATGTCATATTTTAATACTGTAAATTATCTACCAATCTCCTTTGGTACCATTTTCAAGTGGTTTAAACCATTCATTATTAGTAAACTATATAAATTATATTCGTGATGTTAGAGCGATTATAACCCGATAACAATGTATGGCTTATTGTTAAATGTTTAATAATATTTTGTTTTACCGTAAATTCCGTCTTGAGTATCCGACACCGAACAATGACTGTTAATTTTATCGTCAACATAATTAATTTATGAAAACGCAAAGAAAACAAAGTATAGGCAATTTGATCGAGGGATTGACATTATAATTTAAAGGGGGATACCACCACAACTATAATATATTATAGTCTAGATGGTAATTAAATGCACGTGGCCACAAAACCAATTATGTACGTTTGCCGATAAAGTGTACAATAACAATAATAACGAACCAAATCAATAATCTAGAATATCGAAGCTTTCATGACGCACGTCATGTAAAATACATAGGTACACAAAGACACTATCCACCGTTCACCTGAACATATTTTAGATTTTAAAACTGTTGTCATTCTTATAATTTTTTTTTTTAGTCATTTATTATTAAACGAATCATTACAAAAAGAATTACTTACACATAATTCAAAACAAAAGACGGGCTTTTAGACAATTATTTTTACGTTTTAAAAAAAAATAAATCTTTTATTTTAAGTGCTATAAGAATTTTTTCATTTTTTTTTAAGTTATTATAAAAATTGATTTTATTATTATGAGTTTTATATTTTTTTAATGCATCGCTTTATTTTAGTTTTTAGATTTCAAAGCATAATACTTGTAAGCGAATATTTTTTAACTATAAAATAATTCTCGATTAATCCAATATTTTATTTTTCTAAACCTTTTAAACTTACTAAGCAAAGTGGAGTGGTGGAGCACCGTGAATTTTCTTTCCACTTTCCCGTTCATTCAAACTATAAATTGTTTTTAATAATAGAGTAGGTATTGGTGGTTCAGTATTTGATACTTGTCGGAACTTAAGATGAAATATAATATTCTGTTTCTGAATAATACACTTTAAACCCATTAAGAAAAAGTTTAAACCTAAAAATGTACCATGCAAAAAATGTGTACTGAAACTAATTGTAGTAAACAATTAAATAAGTATGACTACCATAGAATAGAGGTTAACTTTGATTTCGTGGAGCTCAAAGTAGCCAGTTATATTTTCACCAGAGTACCATGATAATTTGATTTTTTTTTATAAAATGGGGTTACTTTGATATTACTTTAAGAAATGTAGGTATAAATGTTGTCCACAACGTTGCGTAACTTTGATAGCATAGATTGATAGCTCTTTAACATCAGACACTTAAAAACTAAAACGTTAAAACATTGAGTATAACTAGCTGGAACTAATATTTAATTTTGAGAGTTTTATCGTTAATACTACAGAAGTTATCCATAAAATAAAAAGTAAAATAATTCTCATAAGAGAGTAAAAAATTATCTAAGTAACACCATTTTAAGGTAAGAAAATTAATATTTTTGATAGAAAAAGTAGTTACTATATTATAACTAAAATAAGCAAAATTCCATAGGTATTTAATTGTATACATTATTTATTTAAACTCATATTGATTAATATTTGTTTTTTTATTACTATTACAAATACAATGCATTGGTCATTGGCCGCTATAAATGTTTGATTAATGATAAATATTAAACTATTAAAGTACCTAGTAGTATAATGCAGAATTAGGTATTTGTATAAATTCAATAATATTATTTTTTTTGTTATAGTTTTCATAAGGTCACGCCAAATCGATGTATTTATTTAAGCACATGGACGTCGTTGCTATGTTAAATAATTATTGCAACCTAGTAAATCTACTTAGTATAACCTATCTACCTATTTTATTGCATAGGTAAATTGTTTATTGAAACACAGATTGATTAATAATAAAGAAGTTGTATAATTCATTACCTACCTATTCGTACAAATGTAACTATTCTATTCAGTTCTATGAGCATATTTTTTTTTAAATAGACGATTTTGGGCTCGATACAACTTTTTTTTCCAAACTATTTAAATGAAGCAAATATTTTCATAACGATTTGCTTATTGTCATAGACATACAAATCAACAATAAAAATTTTAATTAAATTAAACCAAGTTCCATAAAAAGTAAAAACAAAAAGTACATTCTACCTACTATAGATGTTTTATTGCATGCATTCTTTATTCAAAATTTCAAACACAAATTGTTTAATGATAAAGTACCTATCAGGTACTAGGCAGGATTAGGTATTCGTACAAATTAAATAATTTATTATTCTAGGCAGATCTATCTTTTTTTTTTATATACCTTTTATACGGTTATGACAGATCGGAATATTTATGTTAATTGATTATAATAATTATATCATCGTCATTCAAGAGTTATAAGATACATACATTGAAAAAAAAAATTCAGACTATGTAATAGCATGCAGATAGATTTTGTTTTTTCGTTGTAAATTATCCCGTATGTAGGTACTTCGTAAATGTTAGGTCATTATAATTGCAGAATAATAATTTTTACATGCCGTCATAAGTGTTGTAACTTTTTTAGCGACGACATCAGTCATAAAATCGTACCAAGTAGAACTCCACAGTTCTCTCGTTGGTATTTACGTTGGCGTACAATACTCACATAATTATATATTATATGTATAATATTATAATATGTATACATTTTTTGACGCATTTTATTCTTAATTGCTTACACCTAGATTCGAGCATTCCAACCCGAGCTCTTTTATAACAACTGTCTTTTGTTCGGCGGCGTACATTTCACACTCTATCGTCACACATCATTTTTGCATTTTTTAATTATTATATCGAGACGTGGGTGCGAGTGGTTGTCGTCTGAAGCTGATTAAAAGAATAAAAATAAATCCTCTATCATTTCGGCCATTTTCGGTGACCATCAAGCGAGTTTCGACGCGATGTTTTGCATCGATTGGAGCACTGCGATTTTGATTTGAATTAATTTTAAAACGCTATTAATTCAAGAGTCGAACGCGCAAATTCCTATGAATATGAAGAAATATTTAAGCTCTCGTTACTTACTGATTATTTTGCAAACGAGCCACTAAGGCGAATAACGTCTGGGGCCTAAATTGCACACCCTTTTGATATCTAATTTTGATGTTCATTTTTAATTTTTCTTTTTTTAAACTTTAATTTTCTGTTTCCTATTGTTCTATTTCTGAACAATTGTTGCCATTCTTTACGTATATGTTATAAATGTAAATACAAACTGTATATTTCTATCTATATATAAAAAGGCTCATCCCGTAAAATATAATAAATAAATAAATAACAAGTAAGTACACTAACATCACTCCAATCCTCTGTTCGCCCAAACTTTTTTTAGATTTTAAAATTGTTTTCGTTCTTATAGTCTTTTTATTTTTTAGTCATTAAAAATTAAATTTTATACTACAAGTCATTACAAGAATTATATATAATTTAATACTTGAGACAAGCAATTTTTAGTCAATTATGTTTGAAAATACATTTATTTATACATTTTTCGTCGAATTTCATTCTTAATTGAATTCACCAAGTTCTAGGTTTGAGTATTCCAACCCGAGCACTTTTATAACAACTGTCTTTTGTGTGTCAGCGTACGTTTCACGTTTTATCGTTACACATTATTTCTTCGTTTTGTAATTATATTTGGACGTGGGTTGTCATCGGAAACTGATTACAAAAAAATAAATTTAGTGAGTTTCGAAGGGAAGATTTTGCATCGATTGGGCCACTGTGATTTTGATTTCAATTAATTTTAAATTACTTGCGAGAGACAAATGCGTGAATTCCTACATATAGGAAGTAATAAAAGATATAAAGTTGAGTTTTAATTTTTTTTTTCTCGCACCGAGTTAATTGAATCGTATTTCGCAATAAGAGCTGCGGATGTACGTATTTTGTAATAATATTATGATCGTTTTCATAATTACATTTTCAACCCTTAATCTGATTTTTCATTGCCGCCAATACCTATTCCAACGATGACTCGAGACCCGAAGTAATACGACTATGATAATACAAAAATTATTTTTACATTTTTACTAGAGAAAGGTTTTATCACAATATCAGCTCTCTCTTAACTGTTCAAAGCTGGTTTGTCACAATAACACTATACATAATATTATAATACGTAGAATAACGACGTGATTCGTGCATCGTTAATACTATTTTATATACGATTGTAACCGCCAAAATAATTGTATTAAATTAAATTACTAAGAAAGTAAATAGGTAAATAATACATAATATATAACTTGGTTGTAGGGAAAGTAAAAATTAAATGCTCGAAATTTTAATTAAAATAAAAGAATAATTAATTCTCCGGGAACGATTAATGACCAAAACTGATTTAATTTAGTACTGCTATGATATTATTATCATAAAAAAATATTGCATTTTTGTGTATAAAGTTGAACGTATTTACCTTCAGTGAGCTCAGTGAAAATAAAAAAAAAAATCGATAAAATAAATATAATACGTATGTCGGTAAAATTATAACGATCCTATCTCCCGACCACTTTAAGTTTTAGAATTATGATACTGAAAATACAGGGAACGGTTCAATAAATCGAGGAACCTCACCCTCTGGGCTCAAATTCAATAAATAATGGTGCTTTTAAGATCATTTACGTCTCTTTGATTCATTGTTATATTTTAGTGAGTTCTAATTTTCTATATATTATTATTATGAACTTAAACGGGTTGCCATATTATTTAATATATATTTTTAGAGTGGTTAATTGCTTATGAATTACAAATAAACTATATACATTGCAGTAAGTTTTTAATTATAATATTATAAATATTTCATATAGATTATAATATTTTATTACCATGTATAACCATTGTAAAAATATACGCATCACACTCTAGAATAATAAGCTATAACTTCAATACGAAACCAACACATGAGTTGATTACTTTTACCGAAGCACTATACTCGTTTAATTACTATTATCGATCATAATTTCAAATAGAGGCCACTGTGTTACCCGATATGCGAACATAATATACTGTGTGCGTCTATAATACCTACTAAACAATAATAGTTTTTACTAAACTAAAAAAAAATGCGTTTCCGTGGGTAATGTGATGGTTTAAGTTGGCTCTTATAAAGGTAAAACACACACACACACAAATAATTTTAAACCTTTAGGAATATAAAATATATTATCTACTAAGCCTATGTAGATTTAAAACAAAAATAAAATATGGTTTAGTAATAGAAATATTATATTTAATAAATTAAATAAAATCAGTACTCGAGAAGAATTGTTGTTTTCAGATTCTGAGTGAGTGAACAATTTTGTTGTACAGTGATTTTTTTTTTCGTCTTAAACCATATTTTAGAGAAGTAAAAATATGTGCAAGTGTCGTGGAACACTTCAATGAATTGGAAATTGATACAGGTCGTGGAACATTATTCAAATATTTGAAAAAAAAATAAAAAAACCGAACTAAAGTAGTGAAGAATTGTTATTATATCAACATAATATTATATATATATTTTTGCTAGCCAAATTGTAATCAGAATATATTTATACTCTCAAATATAATAATTATGACTTATTTCGTTTATTATAATATATTTATTATTATACGTCCAATATGTGGGTATGAACTGCGGAACATAGGTACCTATAAATATAATTTGATGATATGTTGATTAAACGTTAATTTCTCAATAATTTTTTATAATTTGATTAGTATTAAAAACAACTAACAAAATACCAACCATGATATTTTAATGTTTTAGACAATGTAAGTCATTAAAAATCAGTCATTTTACAATAAGTCTTTTGAATGGTTGGTTGTCGAGGGACTAACTGAAAGGCTCAGTTTAAACGCAAATTGACTCTGTGGCTATCCGTGTATGAAATTGTTATGCTCTTTAAACGTAATGAGGCGAACATTTAAATCGAATATGAAACGAATCGTATTTTCAGATCGCTAAAAAAATGGTCCTATGATATTTTTCCTCCATTTAAAAATAGGATTATTCATTAATCATTTGCAGGCAGCTGCTTTTGTATCGTATAACAAAACCCAGATTTATACATGTATGTGCATTATACACATGTACAATATATATGTATATATGATAATAATATATATATTTATTATATATATAGGTATAATATGTATTTATGAATTATACACCTACGTCCTGATCATATATTCATACATATATAGTATATACCTATAATAGTAGTATTTATATGTTGTATTTATAGTGAGAGAACTTGGTTGTCGTTTGACAACACGCCTACATGAATGGAACAAAATTCAATTAATTTCTTTAATAATGGATAAAATGAATGTTCATTTGGTAAAACGATTATTAGAAAATAAATGGATTGAATGTCAGTTGAATAAATGTATACCAGTTGCAGTGAATTAACTATAGGTAACTGAAAGATGTTTTAAAACTAAACGGATTATATTATGTGTATATAATACCTAATATGTTACCACCGAAACCAGATTTCAGGATAATTAAATGATGAGGCCGGAGTTAGATACTTAGGCCAATCTAGTTTATATGAAATGCCAGTTGATCATCGAGTTTAGACTATGATAGACTAGTTTTTCCCAATATTAAAGTTAACGGTTTATGAGGACAAACTAAGCTAATATTATGGCCTAAGTCTCAACCTAATAATGCACGACCAATGAAAAGGTTTAATAAGAGCCAATATTATAGTTATTAATGTTGTGTTATCCAATCAAATTTGATCAGTAGGATTATATACATTTGGTACTACAATATTATTAGTAACTTATATTAGTAATTATTTATTTATTTATAATTCAATACCTTAACCCATAAACCCGAGATACAATCCGAGATAATATACAACACATGCAGGTGGTTGCATGCATGATGTTTTAATGAACACTAGAATAGCGATGACCATAATAATATGTGTCTAGGCTTGTTTACCGAATAAATAATAAAAAAAGTTTTATAAAAATCAATATCAAGTGATGGTAACCATGTCGACAAAAGTCAGGAAAGACTACCACAGACAGATGTACTCGCACAAAGAGAATTGAAAATATTCCGGACATAAGTATAGATATAAGTTAGAATCCTGAAATGATCTATAATTAATTATTACTCGACAAACGGTTCGTTATAGTCGATTTCGTTAAAATTTAATAATACAAAATATGTATCACTTTTGTAAATTTTTTTTCTGGCCAAATAAATTAAATTAATTCAAGTATTCCAAAAACATTATAGGTATAATATATAATATATAAAAATGGAGCTTGAAAATGTCGTTATACCTCATCGACCGTTTTTTCTCAAATTTTTTTAAGATGTACGTAATTGCCAGGAGAAAGTTTTTAAGAAAGAACATTTTAGGAAAATTCACTGGAAAAGTAGTAAATCTGGATGTAAAAAATACAACAGTGGAGCAACAGTATATTATAATATTGGTTTCTATTG
>WHPZ01565884.1:0-50783 GCA_016617965.1 Macrosiphum rosae
AATTTTGCGTAAAAATTCCCGTTTTTCCTTAATTTTTATGTTGTTTTTCCCGGCGCTTGTGAAAACTACTAGGAAATTTTTACTTTTGACCCCCCAAAGTACCAACCAGATTCACTTTCCTATCAGAAAAGCTACTGATGAAGGAAATCCAAGCACTTTTACTGTCCTAAAACGTGATGACAGACACAAAAATATAAATAAAAATATAAAAACATACATCATTGTAAAACCAATACATTCATCGCTCCGCTCAGAATCTAAAAGAACAGTGGCGAGATATACATTTATTTAAACCAAATAGTGCATGTTGTATAGAACCTTGAGTCATTTTAATTTAGAAGGAACCAACGTATAACCGACAAGCACATACTATCATACTTCAACAGCGCTTATTTAATTTGTTTTAGAAAAAGTCAGTCTATAGAGTATAATATAGAGTATACAGTATATACTGTATACTTATAAGTGTACGCGTTTCGTAGATCTAAACGTATGAGCTTAATGTATTATATGTTCATACATCAAACCTAGGAGGTAACAAATTCATTGGTTAGTTCCTATTTGTTGGTATAAATCACGGGACATAATATTTATCACATATTATGTAAGTACCTAAACGGGAAAAAAAGTTGGGTATGTATATTTATTATAATATATATTAGATCCTACACGGTGTAAGAATAGCGTATGTAGGTATTAGTTACTACACTAATCGTTTATCTGTGAGTATTGATTATTATTATATAAAACAACATTAAGGTTAGACTTACCTACCTACGCCTATTTTTTCTCTTAGTCTATATTTGTAAGTGACAACTCTAAACCGCAATCGACATCTAATCAAACCATTTCAGTCCAAGGTTTGAACTATTAATTCAACGTCACCGGTTTGGAATATCCGTTTACGAGTTACCTTTTTTAAATATACGTTCGGACGGCGCTTTATGGTGGGGACGATAAGTGGTCTGCTCCTACTGGCATCCTTGCCGAAACCAATCCCACAAGTAAGTTTATAATTTATTTCTACGATAAATAGGCGGAACTATTCGGAAGTAAGTCGTATTTCGATGTATTTAATTTGATATACGACAGTGATGAATACCTATAGTCTGCAATATTGACCATTAAATATCTATCATCAAACACCGAGTAATCCTTTTTGTACATAATTATTTATAGTATGATTAAGTAGTATTTTTTATTGTATGAAGACATTTTCAAGCAACTGATATATTTATAGTTCCTAAAAGACCACCACGAACTGACATTGGGAGCTTTGAAAACTACATTTGGTCATCAGACAAATCTAAAAGGGACATTGTGATTTATTGGCAAACTATTGAAGACCACGAAAAATGTGGTGAATCGTTTGAATATATTGCTTACTACATTCATACCGCAGCAGATAGACAAATCACGTAAGTACCACTCTGGATGTTTCATATCGATGATTTTAAGGGGTTATGTATAGTCAATTTTACTTACAATAAAACATTAGGTATAGACATTTAAACATGGAAAATGCATTAAAACCATAACAATAGTTATCAGTTATCACTTATCACTGTTTATATTTAGAGCTAAATTATTTGTTTTTTAATGTGTAGAAAATGTTTAAACGAAAAAAATATTTATAAAGCAAAATATGTATAATTTTATATATAACTAAGGTACTAGATTTTAATTTTTAATTATATTTAGTTAAAAATCACATTTGTTTTTGTTATGGATCCATCAATTTATATAAAGCGTTTTTAGGGGGACGGAGTGGCCGAGCGGTCTAAGGCGTCGGTTCGATTTCTTGGTCACGGGCGGCATTTTTCTTCGGGCAAGTCACGGTGTCCGGAAAACAAGTGCCGCCATCCCCCACCCGGGCATGGCAGATACCAACGGGTGCCCAATCAAAAATTCTGCCAAACACAAAAACTCACGTGTAAAAACCCACCACTTCAAAACCCTATCACCACCACAATACAACCCTACTAACAGCTAATGGAAAAAGATGCCGGGCTTAAGGATCAATAAAAAAAAAAAGTTTTTACTTTTTAGTAAAAACCCTAATAAAATATGCTTTTCAGCTTTCCCTGATATATTTTATTTTAATATTAACTAATATAATAATATAATATAATATATTTTGAATTAATCACTGATTTTAAATCGTTCTAAATAACTGATACCTATTTATTTATCCATCCAGCACTTACCGTAGCAATGAAGCAAGAGAGAAGTACGCCAACTTTTATAATCTCAGTACCATCATTGGATACGAATTTATAGTCAAATCATACAATGAAGAATGTTCAAGGGTTTACGTACCTAGCGAATCAGACAGTGAGTCATAATATGATAGATATCAGTAATATGTATACGATTTATTTTAAATCAATTAATTGCATGTTTAGTGCATGTTTTATACCCATTTATTTTGTAAACTTATTACTGTTTATAGCACTCCATAAACCAAAACATTTCAAGAAAAATGTATTTGACGAACGACCTATTTTTCAACTATCCTGGAAAAGCGCCGATTCTCAAAAATTGTCTACTGAAAATCAACTATGGATTATTATATTTTATTTTGGTGCGAACTGGACCAGATCGATAACTTCATTCTTCCGCTGTAGTTTAATGTATGTGTATTAATGTATTATATAAAATACATTGATCGGAATAATTCAATGGTACATAATAATATTTATTATAATACTGATATCGTTTTTATTTCGATGATATTGTATCGAAATATCGATAGTTCCAAATTAATCATATCACAATATCCATTAGGTACTTATAACGCGTTATACATCAACAACAAACCCTGATACTGTCATAGATATCTATATAATGGTGTACTTTAGAAGTTTCAAGTAACCACGAATAATATTATACAATCACAACAAAATAACTAAAATTGTTCTTCTAGGTTTTTTATTATATAATTTCGTCCAAATTTTAACTTAAAATGACTATAAAAATAAACTGTGCTTATGTATTTTTTTTACATTTTTTGGTAACAGAATTAATTACTTAAGTGGAATATTGTTTTAAATTTTCAATCCTTAGATATAAAAGTTGAACATTTTATAAATTTTTAACTACATATTACAAAATAACTTTTCAATTTTAAATTTGATAAATTTTATCAAAATTCGATCTCTAAATGCTTATAAAAAAAAATTGGTATTTTTAGAAAAAAAACATGGAAAGTGAAAATGTTCCTAAACAGTTCAAAACAAATCATAATATTTTGAAAATTGTAATATAGAAAATATAGAATATGTAAATATAAAAACCAGTGAAAATGTCATGTATATGTTACTGACAAAGTAGACTTTCGGGCAATGTTTACATTTCCCGGTCAATATGTATACTTAATACTTTGCCCGCTGTTTTTAGGCAATACATTTAAATACTATTTTGGCCAGGCAGGGTTATACTTGACCGTTCCAGGTACACTATTTGCCCGTTGTAAATTGGACATTGTAGAACTTGAGTTACCTATTAAGAATACTATTTGAGTGAATTACTTTTAAAATGTGTTCAACAGTTAAGAATAAGTTGGTATAGTGACTAGTGAGGACAGGTATGAGGTACAGTAATAGCCAATAGGTATGAGAGTATAGAACTATAATAGTTTAATATTATAAAACTATTGACTGTTAGTACTTCAAATACTAGTATGAGCCACCAGGTACATACTAATATACAAAACTCTCAATATTATCTCGTCAATTATCGTCGTTTCAAAATTATATTTTCATCTACAATATTATCGGCTTATCGATAAATCGGTTTTACCTTTATGAATTTGTACAATAATTATTATTACAATCATTGAACAGTACAACATATGAGTTGTTAATACAATTTAGTACCTACAGCGCAGTCGATAGTCGTGTCGTATTGTAGTGTTAGTATAGTATTTGGCCTTCGCTAAATTAATGTGTGCGGTATTTAAATTAAATTAATTGAAATGGAAAGGCAATATTTAAAAAATTATAATTATAAATTAAAAGATTAAAATTGTATTGATAATTTATGTACTGTTTAATGTAATTGTGATAAAAAATGTAATGCTAATCGCAAAAATAATTATAGTTAAGTTAATAAATAATAACATTCAACTAATAAAGTAGTTAACAAGATTGATAAGATTAGATAGGTTTATAATTATAAAATAAAAACTTTTGGTTTATATTGCCCAAGCTTATTACTAGTCAATTCTATACGGTCCGGGCAATGTATAATTTCGCCTACATTGCCCGTCATAATCGGGCAGTACCATAATGATTAATGTCCCGAGCAATGTTTACATTGTTTACAAAGTCTACTTTGCCCGTAACATATCTATTTATGTTAATTTGTTTTAGAGTTAAACCAAAAACGATTTTGTGGAAAACCGATTTTGCGTAAAAATTCCCGGTTTTCCTTAATTTTTATGTTGTTTTTCCCGACGTTTGTGAATTTTAAAATTTGACCTCCCGAATGCATCAACTAGATTCACTTTCCCATCGAACACGATATTGTTGAAGAAAATCGAAGCCCTATTACTGCCCCAAACCGTGATGACAGACACAAAAATAAAAAAAAACACACATCGTTGTAAAGTCAATACCTTGATGGTTCCACTCAAAATCTAAAAAAAAAATTTTTTAATGTTTCTGTTGAATAGCATTAGGTATACAAAATTCAAATTCAATCAATATTTTTATTTTTTTTTTTTTTTTTTGTATTAAATTAACACATTTTTATGCATGTAAAATGTAATGTACCAATGTATAATATCCTATAATATCATTATAAAAATTAAATTATAAACCATTTTAAGTGAATTTTATACAGTAATTTTTGGCATTTTATATTGCATTTTTTTTTGACATTTTTTAAAGTTTTTTAGTGCATTAAATTCACAGCCCTGGTTATAAGCACGAAGACTAGAATTCTTGTCTTCATGGTTATAACTTATAAGTTATAAGTTATATACTGTTTATTGTTATAGTAACTACAACCTATTGTTCTATGCTACAACATAACAACTCAAAAAGATGATAACAATAAATTAACACTGTCTTGCACTCTTGCCTTATCTCAGATCAAACTGTATAGCATCACCTGCTACCACACTTAAAATACTGGTACACTCACGACGATGCCACAGCTGCGCAGCTGCACAGCCATACGCTATCAAGGAAGACCTTCACTGATAATTCCTTTTGTGATACGAAATGTGCATAAGCATAATAAATAATAATAATAATATTATTATACATGTGTCTTGTATTTTCTTTTTGTCCCCTATGGCGTTCTAAACATTCACACTGATAGACAATGGTACAACAAAGGCCTTTTATTTATTAGTTTAAAACTCCCCCGTTGTCGCGTTACGTAGCACGAACATTATTATTATTATTATTATTATTATTGGACATCCATTATTTTTTTCCACTGTACACCACCCTCGCTCGATACAACACCATTTGATCCTTCTGTGCGCACAGTAAATGACCGAAAAATCGTCGACATTGTTTTAATCAATTTATTATATTATTATGGCCAATTGGATGGTCTGAAGTACATATTGCAACGAAAAAGGTTAGTCAACTTATGTTGTGTTTAATGTTTTTGCTTATGCCCATCAACGGTATGTGAGGTCGCTCTTTATAATGTTTTGACATAACAGTTGTTTCTATTCTAATATATTTTTATAATTGAGTCTTTATTTATAATTAAATAAGTGTATAATTTACCATATAGATTAACAAGTTAAATGGTTAAAATATTGCAAGCCGTACTAACATAAAAAAAATAAATATTTGTAAGTTGAGAATAAATTGAATGTTACGTATAAGTATAAGTTTCTCTGTTTTTTTATCCCTATTATTTATGATGGTATTTGTGTAAGCTTAAAAAAAGGGCAAGTTATAACTTAGTATGTTGTTCCTATTATAAAAAATAAGCGTCTATTATTTTTTCGTTACCTTATATACCTAAGTAGGTACCTCCACTTTTTAAATATCAAGGAAGGTAAGATACCTTCAGGCTTTTGTTGCATAAACTTACTGTTTCAATTTTCAAACATCAAAAATGTAGTTAACCACAAAAAAATTATTTTACATTTCCAAAGTTACCATTTAATTGTTAGGTATAATAAACAGATTTGGTATTCATTGTGTAAGAACATAATATGTTAAATACCTATTAATCAATTTTATTGTCAATTTTTACTACTGTTTAAATAGGCAAGACAATGAAATATTGTCTACCTACCTACCTAACAATATTTTTGATTAAAAAGTTCATAATAGATAATTGTTTAGTCATTTAATAATAGTGCATAATATTAAATTATAACTACCCACTTTTATTCCCCGTCAAAAACTACAATAACTAATATGCTGACAGAATATCAATTACTAAAACAACAAATATTATCCAAATTCGATAATAAGTGTTAGAATATAATAATAATTAAATTTAGGTATATTAATAATATTTGTTCATTGTATTATATATCACAGAAATACAGAATATATAATATAATCGGTGTTTAATTATAATGTGTATTGCATCCATATACCGTACAGCGGCACAACAACTGGGGCAGATGATGAAGCCTAACACCGGTTCGGAGGAGGCCCCATGTTTTGTGCTTCCTACTGCGAAATAAGAATGAGAATAAATAAATGTATGGATATAAAATAATGTTATAGAAATTTTTATTCTGTTTAAAATGATTTTTATAAAAAGAAATTTATTTTTCTAAAAAATAAAAGATTTGTATACTTGATTAAACAATATTATTATTTTAAATTATATTATTACAAATTAAGATTTACCTATCAATACTATACCTAATTGAAAAAATATGCAATACAAATTATTTGATACATGGTAATCTTTTAATCCTTAGTGAAATAAAAGTGCACAATGTAAGTTATGATCGAGTGAAGTTAAAACAATTTTGTTAAGATTCATTTTTAGAAAATGGGGTATATACAAAAAAACATTAAATATTTACTAATAGATCTTTGAAAATAACAATAATTGGCTAATAATCGTATAGCTTCAGAAAATCCTTTTCATTGTGGTCACCAAATTCTTGTCTCTCCACTGTTTGCGTAATCACTATTTTAATAAAATGACAATTTAGTTTGTAAAAAATCCATCATATTAGTTAATTTTTATCTCAAATCTCAATAGGAAATTACATCTGCATATTATGTTGGTTTTTATCTCACAAATGTATAACATTGGAAATGTATGTTTACCAAAATCCATTTTGTATTGTTAATTTTAATCCCAATTTTAATATGACAGTATTAACAATATTGACCTTACAAATTAGATAAGAATATTATCTGTGTAGCTTTGTTGTATTTTTTTTTTGTTAATATTTTAACTTTAAAGTAAGTTACTTATAATATAGTATACCTACTATAAGTTATAACTTATAAGTATGTAAAAAAAAATAAGAAAAAATAGCTATCAAAAAAACACTAATAATATTCTTACCTTTAAATTTGAAATGTTGTCAATTAATTGTAATATTAAGACTACACAAGATTTTAATTTTTCACAAATTTTAGATGTTTGTATGACAGAGACAACTGAAAATGCGGGCATCATGTTAGTCATTAAATAAGAACTAGGGAAGCTTTTAAAAATTTTTATAATTCATAAATATTTGTAAATTTAATTATTTAATTAATTGATGATTAAATAAATAAAATAAAAATTTTAATATTTCCAGTTACTCAGTTTCAACAATTTAAAAATGGAGGAAAGTCACCCGACATCGTCATCTGATATAACAGATAACCGTGAAGACGATTGTAAAGTAACATGGACACATCCAAGTCATATTTTTCAACGACTCATAGCATTATTCTTGATGTGTTTAATTGGATTTGGTAAAAATTTATTTAGTTTTATTCATAGTAGTAAGCAGTAGTAAGTATGAAAAATATTAAAAATAATATTTATTATTTTTAGGTTCATACTTTTGTTTTGATAATCCTGGAGCATTACAAGATAATTTTATTCAAGACATGAACTTAACAACTTCTCAATTTGTCTACCTGTATTCGTGGTATTCATGGCCGAATGTTGTAATGTGTTTCATTGGTGGATTTTTGATTGACAGGTTTTAAGTTTATTATTCTTTAATATGCTTGATATTAATTCATTTACAACCAATATATATCTTGGGTTTTACATCATAGTGATATCAGTCATTTACAAAAAGAAAATATTTATTTTTCCATTTTCCAGTACTTACATAAATAGTGTAAATAGTATATTTGTATATACAAAAGTTCTGCAGAACATGTACAGAACATAAATTATGTTAATAATACTTTACATTCAAATATGTGATATATATAAATTTAATTAACAAAAAATTTGTGTTATTATTTTATTCATGTTTTTATTATAAAATATTCATTTTATATTTTTTTTATAATAAAACTTCTGTAGTGAAAATATTAAGGTTAAATTAAAATTGATTACTTATAAGATTATCTACATATTATATTTTAATATCAATACCCTATTTTAAAGTTATAAACATTGTTTATTTTGATAAATATTTGTTGTATTAATTTAACATACATTTATAAATTGATAAATTAATTTTTAAAATAATTAATTAATCTTAAAACAAAATGGTTTTAGTGTTTTTGGGATACGTTTAGGTACAGTCATCTACGCATTATTGGTTGTTCTTGGTCAAATAGTATTTGCTGCTGGAGCATATTTGAACGCCCTCTGGATTATGATACTTGGCCGTCTGATATTTGGGTAATTATAATTTAATATTATATAATCTTTTTTTTTTAATTAACTTGCAGCAACTTGGGCCTTTGGGTGGATTTTTTACTATGGGGGAGGGTGCTTTAGGTAAACAAGTGCGTTTGATAGTTTGGCAGATTTTTGAGTTGGCTCCTGTAGATATCTGTCATGCATGGGTGGGGGATGGCGAAACTTATTCTCCGGACACCGTGACTTGCCCGAAGAAAAATGCCGCCTGCGGCTGAAGTTTTGAACCGGCATCTGTGGGCGTCGTAACCGACGCCTTAGTCTGCTTGGCCACTCCGTCACCCTTATTATTATATTATGATGGTTGGATAATATAATTTAAATAACCTTTGTTTTTTTAACAATAAATTAATTGAATACATTAAATACCTTTATATTAAACATACATAAACTATATTATTATGTGTATCTATTTCAGGAATACATCTAATAAGAAGTTAAATTTAGTGTTATACAAATTACATTATAATTTGATTTGAGCTTTCTTTTTTATAAATTAAATTAGTGTATATTATATTTAAACATGCTATGAAACAAAGTTAAAATAAATAATTTATATTTTTATGTTTATTTATAGATATGGTTTAATAATTTTATTGACCATAAATTTACCAAATCTATTATTTTTGTAATAAACTAAAAATTGTCATGCTTGATTTTGAATAACATTTACATTAACTTTTTGTATATTTTTATAGCTAACGTTTTTACTGCGCTCACTTTGTATATTCTGAATGGTGCCAATTGGTATAATGTATATTGTAATTAAATGCACTACAACTTGGTCAGTGTTATGATTAAACTATTTAATTTTTGTTACCGTCGTCTATATGTATTATATCATGCATGTTGTGCATTGATATTTTAATTTGAAATTAAAATAAACAGGTATCTACAAGAAAATTATAAAAATTAAAATATGTTTTTTAACACAGAATTGGTGGAGAGTCATTGGCTGTTGCTCAAAATAACTATGCAGTATTGTGGTTTAAAGGAAAAGAACTTAATATGGTGTTTGGATTTCAAATAAGTTTTGCCAGAGTTGGTTCAACAGTGAATTTCATAGTTATGGAACCATTATATCGATATATAAAAAATCAAATAAATGTCCCTAACTATCAAAGTTTATCAATTGCTTTGTTAGTTGGTATGTATTTAATACAAATCATAATTTTACAGAAACCTATTAATTTATATTATTTTCATTAGCAAGCTTAACCTGTGTCTTATCATTGGTAAGTGCCTTATTACTTGCTTGGCAAGATAAAAGAGCCGAAAAACTACTACATCGAAAAACACCTGATGCTACTGAAGTCGTAAAAATGTCTGATGTACGATACTTTCCAAAAGTGTTTTGGCTAGTTACATTCATTATTGTTTTCTATTATACATCAATTTTTCCATTTGTTGCATTAGGAAAGTAAGATGATTGTATTATTATATTTATTAGCAATAATATTATGATTTATAAAATACCTACTACTTAACATAAGTGAAATCATTGATATTGAGTAATTTATTTCAATATGTTATTTTTTTAATTTTAAATAATTATGCATATTTTTTAATGGACTTTTAAATAATTACATTCACTACCAATTGTAGTTTAAATTACTAAATTTTAAAAATTATTTCTGAATCAATATTAACGAAATTCCCTTGCTGTGTACTTTTGAATAAATTACTTCATAAAATGATTTAACTTTGGGTTTTAATTTAATTTTGTTCAACTAAAGAAATCTTGTTATTTTTAAGTAACACATTAAATTATCTAATAATTATTTTGATTACATTTATTATTGTGAATGTTTATTTTTCAGAGTATTCTTTGAAAAAAAGTATAACTATTCACCCGATTCAGCCAATTTGATCAATGGCATTATTTACATCATATCATCTATATGTGCACCAGGACTTGGTTTAGTCATTGATAAAACTGGAAGAAACCTATTTTGGGTATTCTTATCAATTCTTGGTACCTTAGTTTCACATATGTTCTTGGCATTTACATTTGTAAACCCCTATATTGCCATGGTAAGATAATTTAACTCACATTTGAAACATAAAATATATTCTGTTCAAGTTAAGAAATGTAGTTGCCGGCAACCAGTTTTTCCGTTTGTCATCCCCACCCAGTAAATTATCTGTATATAATTATCAGCAGTGTAGTATAGCCAGTTGCCACCGACTAAATTTCTTAACCTGAATATAGTATATGTATTAAGATAATTATATTTAAAATTTCTTATAGTTCACTATGGGATTGTCTTACTCAATGTTGGCAAGTGCATTATGGCCTCTGATTGCAATGGTTATTCCTGAACATCAAATGGGAACAGCATATGGCATGCAAGTGTTTTGAGTATTATAATGTTGTACTTATGCTAGTTTATTATCTTTATCTTGTCTATTTATTAAAGAAATAAAAGTGGGAGTCGTAAAAAAAAAAAAGTATATGTTTGTATTAATAAATTGTTAACACCACTTGGATATAAATTCAATTTTTTTTGTTATTCATTTAAGGATTTTTTATTCAGATGTTAATTTAATTTTAAGCCCAGAGCAAATTATAAATCTAATATATTGTTTAAAGCAGTGGTTCCCAACTTAATATGAGGACAACTAATATTTTTAATTCAATTTTTATCATCCCTTAAAATAATCACAATAATTAAATAACATAAAATTCGCATTTTTTTTAACACTTAAATATAGTATGAAATAATAAAAAATAGAAATTACGAGTACCTATAACGATTATTTATAATTTTCATGACAATTTTCTTCCACGGTGTTTTTTGCTATTCAATTAATTTAGGATAACATTTTTTTTTTACAAAACTCATGCTGAAATCGCGAACCATTATAAAAACCTCTGTGAGTTGTGACCTTAATTTGGGTTTTGACCTTGGGTTGGGAACCACTGGTGTAAAATAATAATATAGTAAAGAATACAAACATTTTTTTTTCAATTTCAATCTTGATAAATCATTGATTATATTATTGAGGAAAAATTAATTCTGTTTTTATTTAAAAAAAAATAATTCTGTTTTAGTCAATGATAAGTGATAACAAATATGACATTATATTGATTTCTTATTTTCTTTTTATGATTTTTAGAGCACAATCCGTTGAAAATCTTGGTCTTGCTGTTGTTGCTTTGTTAAGCGGTATAATAGTAGATTCAGATGGTTACTATATGGTGGAATTATTTTTCTGTCTTTTATTATCTGGTAAATATTATTTTTATTAGTCATAGAAAATAACACTGTAAAATATATCTTTTACTAATTATGTATTTATTTGTATAGTTTAGTTCAACATAACTACGCAATAAATAATTATGTGTATTGTTTTTGTCTTAAATGTTTACTAATACATTTGAGCTAGTAAATTATAGATATATTTTATAAGTACCCAGTAGTTAATTATAACAATTTAAGATAACTTATTCATTTTAAAACATATTTCTATTATTCATTTTAAATTTCTGTACACATAAAAAATTTACATTCTATTTTTTTAAATGGAAGTATAACAGATTAATTTAAATAATTTGTATTTATATATTTCAAGTTAATAATATGGGCTTCAATTAATAATATGTTTTTTCCCTTACATTTTAATTATTTAATTTATCCATTAAACTTATTTTATTATGAATTCAATTATTTTAAATAATAATGTGATGATTCTCGTATTATCATTTTAAATATTTGTTCTACCTAATTTAAATAAAACAGTTATTTTTTTATTTCTAATTAACCTATATAATTTTAGCTGCTTTGTTGCTGACAGCTATTTTGTGGACATGGGATTCAATGAGTAATGGAATATTAAATATGAGTATTAAACAAAGAAATCAACTTGAATCAAACAAGTAAAGAACCCTTATTATTTTCTACCAGAAATGGTTTATTTATATTATTTTGAGTTTTTAATAAACCTTTATTTTTTGTTATAGAACTCCTTCTCCGGAAAAACAAAATCTTTTACACAATAATGACACCTATACCGAAGACTAAATATTAACCATAACTTTTAAGTAAACTTTTATATATTATGTAAGAAATTAATCTTTGAACAATATGTTATCTTTAAATAAATAAATCATAACTTATACTGATGTATAACAAATATATTCATAAACCAAATTATATTAAATTCATACTTAAACATTACATGTGCATATTGTTTGTGCATGAATGTCCCATATGTAAATGATCAGTATAAACAATATGATTTTTTTAAACATAGAAGACTAATTATTTTAAAATATTAATTTTTTTTTTTTTATGATTTTAAATACATCAAACTATATTTTTTAAATGTTTATTTGTGTATTGTATTATAAACCTAACCATGCCTGTACAATTGATACCAGGATAACTGTATGGAGTATGATAAATGATAATTGATAACAAACTCACGTCTTCAAATAATTTACTTGGGCGTCTTACATTGACTATTCTTTAAAATCTTTACATAATTGAGCATACATTTTTCCCAATTATTAATTAAAATATTTATTTATTTTTAGTTTTTTATAATATTTAATATACCTAATATAAAATATTATATTGTATATTACAACAGCAGTTATAAATATTAATTTACTGTTAAAAAACAACTTATTGTGTGTTCATTTCTTGTTTAACATAACTCAGTATGTTAAAATTAAAATTTTCAACTTTTAATGACCTACATTTTAATTTAAAGTGATATTTCCAAGTTTTCTGATCGTTTTAACTTTAGATAATTAGTTTGAATACTTGTTTATTATTAATAATAATTATTTTAGCTAAAAAAATAAGGACTGCAAATATTAATATGAAACAATATGCAATAATTGTCTGCTCTTCTACTATAATCTTTAAATAATTGCAGAACTCCATGTTATTAAAGAAAATAATAGAAAAATGAATAATTACTCTGCTATACGACTATTCTTAAAAACTCCAGCTGTATAACTTAATCAAAACAATCTATTTCATAATTTTGTTACCCATTTATTATAAAAAATTTTTATGAAAATAACATGATCGAAATTAAGTTTTTGTTAATTAAAACAAATTATTATAATTTGGTTTAATAAGTTCAACTATTTAGATTGTTATAATATTTATACAAATACCTTGTAATCAAAAGTCTGTACAACATTTATCTATAAGAAAACAATATGTGCAAAGTACCTAATCATTATAATATAATGTTTCGAACACTTGCACATTAATTTTCATAGACTAATTGAATATATGTTACCTATAATTATTAGGAAGCATATTATTTTTATCATTGTATTATTGTCATTCCTTTTTTATATGTTACATATTATTATTGTGTTAATAATATTATGTGATGAGTTTTAATAATTTTACTTATGTGTTATATATTTTAAACTATAAAATAATATAGGTGTGTAGTGATATTGTTTAAAATTACTACCTATAATTCTATATTTTTAATTTGTTATCTACAGTTTTGCATAGAAGTACCTAATTGGTTGTCTCATTAAGAAGTAAAGTATATGATTTGCTTAAAGTTAATTAAAAATGTACACTAAATTATTTAATTATAAGATTACTATTATATACTATTGATGATAAGACTTAATTGGTTGAATATACAAAATACAATAATACATATTATATTTACCTGTAATAAGTAATACACAAAATAAAGAAAATGTATGCGTAATACAATTTGTTCTTTTTTACATGTTTTATTAATTTTTTCTAATACTTAACAGTAAAAACTGAATCAGAAAATAAAAAAATTAATCATCCATTACAAGGTATTAAAAAAGTTTGATACAGCAAAAATGAATGGGGGTATAAGACGGTAAGTGGCTAACAAGGTAATTTCTTGAAATCCATACCATAAGTTAGAAGTTCTGAAACCAAATTTTTATCTTAATCGTCATTCATCATCATTGTACCTATCTTTCATTGATAAACAAAATTGTTCTAAAAAGTGAATATGCCTAATTTGGTATTCTCTCAATTTGCCAAATCTCCGTAACTTAGAACTAAACAGC
Source organism: Macrosiphum rosae (assembly GCA_016617965.1). Classification (NCBI taxonomy): domain Eukaryota; kingdom Metazoa; phylum Arthropoda; class Insecta; order Hemiptera; family Aphididae; genus Macrosiphum; species Macrosiphum rosae. The sequence goes on from WHPZ01565884.1 coordinate 14,861, forward strand.
CTACTTGTCAAAATCTTGTTTAAGTCAAAAATTCTAGTTTTCACAAGTTTAAATGACCACATCATATTATTTTCATCATAAAGTGAAAGATCATGTAGGTACGGATCAAAATTTAAAATAATTTTAAATTCAACGTTATTTTGGTTGTAAAATTAAATAAATAAAACTATTGATAAAATGATTAATTTTTTAAAATATGCATCTAAAAGTATAAAATGAAAGAAATATGCCCTAAAAAACCAAAAAATTGCAAAATATGCATTTCTAATAGATTTTTAAAACTAGCTTTATGGAAGCATAAAACGTATTTGTTTTGCACTTTGCTATTTTTGTGACTGTGCAAAAAAAATATGCAAATGTTACAAGTCCTCTGCCCGACTCATAATAATTAACAGTTATATATTTTAAAATCCGTAGCATTTATAGAACTCTATTCATATTTCAGGCTTGGACTCATAGGTGGAAATCGGTAGGGGGGTTGAGGAGACTAAGCCCCCCCACAAAAGTTTTAACTACAGGTCTTAGCCCTCTTGACTCTCGACATTTTTAATGTATGAATTACTAACTAGTGCAGTTGTACCTACTCACTTAGCAGTATTAACTTACTATTGTATTAGACAATATATTTTATGACTCATTTACCTAGGGATTTAAACAATGATTATTAATCAAAAATAAAAGCTATTATTAACACGTATTATGTTAATAACTATTGTCTATTTGCTTACTAATTTAAAATTATTCAAGTTTATATTGTACATAGTTTATGCCTGTAAAGTATTTATCATTAAGTATATGTCGTGTAATTGCAGTGTGTGACTGTGTGAGTAGTGTACATACAAACCAAAACACAAATAATAGGTACCTAATAATTATTGTATTCAATCGTAAGATATAAAGACATATATATACTTGTTTTTTTTATAGATAGGTACTTACCTATGTCCTGTTTTTTTAGTATCCCGTATTATACAAATACCGTTATTAGGAAATTATATTTTGTTTAAATATTTAAGTTGGATTTTTATTATTAATATAGGTACAGGTCCGGACTGGAAACGGTTTTGGCACACTATTCTCAATAAATAATACCAGATCAAATACCCTCATTCGATCCAAAATAAATGAGCAAATAATTACATTTTTTAAATGGTGCGCCTTAAAATTATTATAGAATACAACCAAATCTTCGGTATGTATGCCTTTAGGACACTCTTTTTGAAGAATTGGTTATTTCGAGTAGAGATAATGAGTTCGATACCGACTGTTTTCAAGTAGTTTAATGAAAGCAATTTTCTAAATGTTTGAGTAGTAGGTAAGTTATCATTATTGCATGTGTGGCTGTTTGTACACGGTATAATAACCCATTGGTATATTTTACATAGTTTGTATCTTTGTGATATCACTAAGTACATATAATATAATACATATTAGCACATATAATAATATACTTTTAGCGTATCTACTGCAATAAAATTATCCTAGTTCAAACATATTATATTAATATTTTTTTTTTGCTCGAAAACATGCCTTACAGGAAAAACTCTTACGCCCTATTGAAGAGTGATCCGATTAAATTATTTGGTTTTTTTTTTTTTCTGAAAGAGAAACACATCTTACAGGGCGAATTGGATTTGGATTTTCAAAATTATATTTCTAAACCATATAATACGATTTTGAATATGACCAATTTTCACAAGATTTCGTTATTTTTATTATATTTGTTTTGAGCGCAACCAAATTAAAAACCAAATGTCCAATGTGCCCTGTAAAATTTATTAATATATATTAAATTTATTTATCCTCTTTCCAACGAAAAAAAAATTAATCATATCAGACCTCTCTACGATGTGGGAGAGTTTTTCCCTTAAACCGTGTTTTGAGCAAAAAATCACACATACTATTTTTGGTTGGCGGTGACGTTGACATGGGTGCGTGACATGAGCGTGTTTTGAGCAAAAAATCACGCATACTATTTTTGATCGCCGGTGACGTTGACGTGGCGCACATTGAGTGCGTGCGAAGATAACCCGATGCCCGCATACAATCACACTCACACTTATCATCATTAACGACAAACACAAATGACATGGGCGGCGGCAATAAAATTGTATATTGCCTAAATATTGCCCCTTATTAAATACACACGAGCGGGTCCCTATTAAAGTTATTATAGTAGGCACTTATTCAAAAGGAAAATAATACAAAAACAAACGTCGAAGAGGCATAATAACAGTCACAATATTACACAAAATGAAACCGGCGTATGAAAATGTTCATCTCAATGTACATTATTTTATCATTTAAATGTGTTCAACACTTGATAGTTTGTTTGTACCTATTTATTATGGATGCAATTAATCAAAGAAATCAATCAAATCAAGTTTCAACAATTTAGTAAGACTAATTTTCAACACGAACAATATGTCCATATAAATGTACCTATATATTATGTTGTATAGTAGTTACGGAATATTTAATTTATTTTTTATTTTGTTTGTACTATTTTTACCTACTATTTTATTATTTGAATTAAATTAAATATCTATAGTATGGCCTACTTAATTTGCGACACATTTGAAGGCGCAAAATATGTATAACATTGAAATTTGTCATATATCCACCGGTGCAAAAGAATAAATATTACTTAGTACTTACCTATATAATTCAGATAGTCTAAGAAAATCGGAGTCACTTGACGATCACTGTAATATTGTATTAGTTTTTAATATAATTTCAAAAACATATAATATGGACCATTCCTTTGCTCATACATTTAGTAGAGGATATTACATCTATTGATATTTAAAACCATTTTTATGAACCATAAATGAAGGTTAATATATACATTATTAATGACTAATTGACTCAATTAATAGGCGGTTAGACGACATAACGTTTTGGTTCATGTTGCTCTTGATAAGGAGAGGGGAAAGTTTTAATAGTATTAAATATTAATTATTCAAAAAGCCATCCTTGCATTCACTAATTAATTAATTAATTAATTTGCTTTGGGCTCTTAACTATTGTAACACTGCCCTAGTGCCTTAAGTATTAAATTCAGCTGTTCCTAGCGAGCCAAAAATTATAATACGAAATTTTAAGTATACAAATGTATTCCCTGAGTACCGCAAATTAAGCCACTGATCTAATATTCCAATGGCATTGGTTCTCATATTTAAAACAAATTTGTTTCTTATCTATACAGCTATATGACTTATTAGAGACTTCTTAAATTGTATACAAATTTGATTAGATTAATCTAAATAATTTAAAATGTAGTAAGTATATACTTAAAAATTTCAAAAATCAGAATTTGTATAGATTAATTATTATGAAAGGAAAAAATGGAGATGAACTTGGTGAATCACTCTGTAGTCTGTACCTATATACTATGGGTACTATATAGGTCTATATTGACTATTTCCTATTAGGTACCTATTAAACCAAACACTTTAAGTATACCAGTTAGGTTATGCAATATACCAATTGTATCAATGTTTTTTAAAGAAAATACCTAAGCGTGCACATTTTTTTTAGGTATCTAGGTATAATTAATTATTTTACAATCCTCTCCCCTATAATGTTATCCAATTCTCATCTGTGAATCGTAATATAAAAATTACCAACATATTATAATTTCATGTAATAATAAGACCATTGTTAATGTGCCACCAATAATTAGGTAGGTATTATTATAGACACGAAACGTAAATATTTAGATATTTGCGGTTAAAAAATTCTATTGATTTTCCACCAGTATAATATTATAATTTATAACCACACGCCATAGCACACCCAAAAATGCATTAGGCGCCTCATTTTCGCCAAGCTAAAGTAAGTTTATAGACAAACAAAACAACTTGAGCCATGACGGCACGAGACGTCTTCCTTACATTGTGTCCGTAGGTTAGCTCAGTGTTTCTCAACCTTTTTACAGTGGCGACCCCCCTTTTTAAATTTCAATTTTTTAGGTACCCCTACATATATATTTTTTACATACTCATATGATTTAAATCATTCGATTGCGACCCTAAATAATAAGTTGGCGACCTCCGAAGAGGCCGCTACCCCTAGGCTGAGAAACACTGGGTTAGCTGCTACACGGTATCTGCTTGTAAAAGCCTACACCTTGCTTCAACGCGTTTATTCCAATTTAATTCCCCCTTTATATGTAAATTTATACCAATAAGTACCAGGTCTAGACTGACCACGACGGCGGCAATGGCCGCATAATCCGAGTATGTAATAAGACAAATTTTAATCAAAACTAGTTTTTGGACCTACGAGTTTCAAAAATTTTAAAAGTTTTTAACAAATTATAGCTAATACCAAAATTGCCCTTTAAATCCGCCCCTGATTTCTATGAGTGTTCTTGTAGATTGTTTAGATTGATTGCAGACATAGCGTAGTATAATATATTCTCCGGCTCCTGAAATTATAAGTACCTATATATACGACAATACCTACCTATATATCTTTCTCCATTTTTAATGATTACTATAAGTTATAAGTTAAGTGTCTTCAAACTGTTGGGTAATTTATTATAATAAGTACCAATGACCAGTATTGCAAATTCATATTCACATATAATCAAATCTGAGATCGATGAATTTGTTATTTAAAAACCATCGATCCATTACAAAAGTATAATCTTCATCGAATTTCATTTAAATAACTTACTACTTAGGTAGGTACTGGTATAGGTATACTTACGTTATTTAAATTTCTTACTGGGCTACTAATTATTATACTTACCTACTTATATTATATTCATTATAGAATTAAAAATTAAATATTACTACTTTGTAATAATTAAAATATCGATTTTATATACAGAAAATAAAATTCATCGTAATGCGATTTGAGCTCAATATATTAGCGTCATAATAATAAATTATTATTGCATATTTGCATGCATCGTTCATCAATATTGTATACTATATTGCAGACTATTTGCAAACCACAATTTACTATAGGTACTTTAATAAGTTAGAATAGTTAGATAGTAGTTTAGTACCTAGGTATTATTGTTTTTAATTTTAATGGATATAGATACCTCTATCTACATAATATAATAAGACATAGCCACATAGGTGAACTAGCGTAACAGCAGTGGTTTACATAGATATAGGACCTGAACAATATTTTCATTATTATTATTTTCGTTTAATGAACAAAAATCGTAATAAATTCCCATGAAATTAAAACATGTAGGTACAGTTAATATTTTAATTCCCGTTTTGCACTTAGTAAATCTAAAAAACACGTATTTGACATGCCATCTATACCTATGCGTATAGATAATACCTACACGAAGCTTATCGGGAATTAATGGATAATTACATATACCTATAAGTACGTATTATATTGGTAGGTAGGCATTAAGAAATGGGTTACTTAATTAATATAGATGACTAACCCACGTGTTTCATACTTTGTTATTTGAACATCGAAAAATGCAATGAATACTTATTTTTTGAATCTCAATGTTTTTTTTTCTGTAACTATATAAGTTTAATTATTCGTTATGCAATTGTGTCTGAAGTCTTTACGGTATAAGTATCTTATTAGTCAGTAGTCACTAGGGCTTAAAACATGATTTAGAATGGACTATATTATTATTATTTATTACTTCTTAGTAATAAAAATAAAATATATTATGTACAACACTATAGTGTCTATATATTATTATTATTAGGTATATTAACAGTTTTATTTTAATTATTTTTACTGAAAATGTATGATTTGTTCACACACAAATACTGAAATACATAATAATAAATTACCTTCAATATTACTACAATAATGAGCCAATATAATATAATAGGTATAATATATTTGTATACAAGTAAAACGGCAGATAATCAGATAATATTTTTATTATTTTCACTTGATTTTTCCTGTTTTTCTATAACTTTTAATCAGGGCTTGTAAATCTTATAATAACGTTATATTTGACAAAAAACGATTGAAATTTGTAAACGTTATTATACGGAAATCGATAATAAATAATTACTAAATACCAAAGTACAAAACATAACGATCAAAAAAATATATTATACACCATTAAACGAAAAATAACGCAAAACGAAATATTTTAAGATGTATTTATTTAAAAGGTCTATTTGTTTAGTAGAAACATTTATTTCATGCAAACAATCTAAGAATTTAAGAAATAAGAACTGATTATATTATATTCCGTATCCGTGCCATTACCTACCCGCGTTAGTTATTATTTTTAAATTTAATAGGTAATAACGTTATTTAAAATAACGATAAACGCAAAACTTGTACAACGTTTTAATTCTAAATCACAATAAACGCAAAAATTGTGTAACGTCTTAATATTGTAAAAATCATAAAACGGAATTTTTCAAATACAAGCTCTGCTTTTAATACTTATTTGAAATTTAAAACAACCCATGCCACAATTATTAGTTCACAGGGAACTCATCCGAACTGCGTCATAATTTTGAATGTTAGTAGGTACCTATGTTTAAAACCAAACAAAATGAATTGTCATTTTTTTAGATTTAATCATCTTCAATGATTATTAACTATTATATTTTTTTGCAATGAATCAATTTTTGTCAACAAAACAATACAATTAAGTGACCAAATAGTCTAAAATGTACAGTATGAGTTAAACGTTTTTTTTTTTATCCAAATGTATTCATTTAATCTATATTGTATTTGTATATAGAATAATATGAACTAAAAAATTATAAATACGTGTTTATACGCTGTAGGTATACATTATAATTTAATTTCTAAGACTTAAAAAACCTAAAAACTGTATAATTATCTGTTTTTTTTATCTAGATAAAAAGGTGGTTACCTTATCTTTTATATAGATACATTTTTTATTCAATTATCTGTTATCTTATCTAGATAATTGTAAAGTTATCTGTGCAAAACACTGCACATGATACGTCATATTGTCATAAACATAGCAAATTGTAGAGTGGATTATTAATAAATGAATATTATAAAATACAGCACAATCATTTTGAACCTAATAAGTAATAACAGTTATATAATAAATCGAAATTGTTTAATATATAGAATGTAGATTTAACTAATATCAATGCATGAATTTAAAAAAAAATTGTTGAGTTGCGGAAATAATAGACGCGCGGGTGTGTAGGCATTATGCAGGTAGGTACCTACATATAATATAGGTATCATATTTACGGTTGATCTTAATGCATGACATACCGATTTCGACATTCGCGATTATATAGGCTTTAAAGAAGTAAAAAAACAATAGCCTTCTAACGTAACATGGAATAAATTACATAATAATATATATTTTTTACTGGAGAAGCCAAACAAACTGTGGTTGGTGTACAGGAATACAATCTACCGTGTCGCACATATTTTTATTTGGAATATTGAACTAGATTTTTTAATTCAATTAGATACATAAGTATATTGATTAGATATTTTACCAGGTGCTCATTACAGTTATATACCACCGCATTCGAGTATCCACCGTAGTGACGATAAAGGCTTGTCTAGACGTTTTAACTTCCATAAAGCCTTAAAATAAATACAATTTTTAAAGACTACCAATACTCTGATTGTATACGAGAAAAAAAACATTTCAGCACTATGGTAAGCTATAAAGTAGGTAACATGGCTATATTATTATTAATCAGGTCTGCGTTAATAATTATTTATTAATGACTAATGTCTAATGAGATGTTGCAAAATGTATGTCATTACTTAAATACTTTTTCAAGAAGCTTTTTTATGCTTTCTAGTTGAATGTGAAGTCATTGCCTTCTTTCGTCGGCCGTTTGGCCACGTCAAATTCAACGCTCAACACCCGAAGCCTTTCTTCGTTACGACAAGCCGAAGTAAGATATCAAACTGATAAAATATGGAACATTGAATATTATATGTTGACAGAATAACTTCAAGTGGTTGTTTTTATAAGGTTCTTAAGTACTTATATATTTAAATGTAAAGATAATTTAATGGCATATAATATACAACTATAAAAGTAGTTACTACATACATTAGGTACATATTTTTCTATAATTATTAAAAACAAAATTACCATTGACAAAACGTATTATACACAATAAATAAAAATATACCTACATAGGTAATTACAGTAGGTAAACTGTTAATAATTTATTTTATCTGTCATAATTCATTATATTATAATAGCAAGTTGTGTGAGGTCTCGTGCATAACATGCCTATAAATATTATATTTTGTAGTTAAAAGAAAATAGCTTGTACCTGATTTAATGCTATTGAATTGTATTTTGTTCGTGATATTTGATTTAAATATTTAGTTTTAGTTATTATTTATGTATTATTAACTATATATTAAATAGTAGATACCTAGTAAATATAATAACTCATTTTTTTGAATGATCAAACATTTTTATTGTTTTCAAACACATAAAAAAATTTGTTCCGATATTTTTTGGTGAGATATAGGTAGGTATATTTTTGTAGTAAATAATAACTATATACCTACCATCTTATATCAAACATTGTTTAAAATAGATAGATTACAGTAATACAGTCCCTTGTTTATCGTATCCACTATAATTAGTACGGTTCTATATTATATACAAATTAAAATTCAATTGAATATATCTATTGGAAATAAGTTATCACTGATTTCTGCTTATTTCGGATTCTAAAGCCGTCCACTGTGATAATGGCTACCATTGCATCACGGTCACACGCATCTCTATATTTGTTCGTATCTTTTTTATCATCCATTCTCAATATTCTAAAGTATTTCGTGGCTTTTATCAATCCCCATAATATTTAGGTCTTCCCAAATTTCTGTTGGTTTTTAATTTCTAATTCAAGGCCCCCTGCGCTAATGAACTAGACGTCGGAATACAATATTTTTTTGGGCTATTAAGTAGGTACCTAGGTAGTACCTACCTATACTTTAAACATATACGGCAGCTTTAGCAAATCCTAAGAAGTTTTTGAAAAAACAGCAAAGAAACAGTGATGTTTTCAGTATGTATTACTGTTCAAATATGTCGTCTATTAATGTAGCTTGTCCATGTTTCGATTTTAAATGCATCAAAGATTATTTCTATATATGCATGTACCCACCTACTAGTATATATAATATACCTACTTATATCAGTATATACTTTTACGTTAAAAATATATATGTGTATATTAATTATTATGATTTATGACGTATGGTTAAGTATTTACATAATCACATAAAATATTTTATTATACCTTTATACCAAGGTACCCACTATATATGGTTAATTATAAGTATAGCTTCAAATGATATAATGTTACATTATATTATGTATGATAGTATGATACCATAGGTATATCTGCTAGTTAATATGTTTTCATCCGTAAGACACTTGCACGTTCAATATAGAATGTAGTAGGTATAGATACGTGTCATGGTATATCGCTGGTCTTCTACCTAACCGCTCGGTTGTATTTTTTAGTTTATTTTATATTATTATTACTATATTAGTAGATATACTAAGGTACCTATATTTAAATATTTTACTCATAATTAAACAATTCATCGGTAAATTGTTGTCTTTAAATAATAGTTATAAAATATATACTTTTTGTTATTTCGGTAAAAATAATATCATATTGTTTAATATACGTAAATAAAAAAACCGGTGATGTCTTCTTATGTCGTGTCATTGATGTGATTATGCTGGAAAAACGTAATTTAAAAAATGTATTGGCAAACTGTGAACAAGATTTAAGCATGCAAGCTGAAATCGGACAAAATAATATACACCCATTGGTAAACACTTGTTGTTAAATGTTAAAAATAGTATATATCAAACGATATACTGTCTGATTAAATATTATTGTCGATCGCCATAATTCATAAATTGGGTCAGTAAGGCAGTTAGACTTATTTAAGTATGGGCGTAGACCTCGATCGATATTTTTTGGTAGACTGCTGTTGGGAATATTAAAAGTCAAACAATGAAGTTATAGTACCTAAAGGGCCAAATATAAATTAGGTTAAAGTATTAAGCTTAATGTACAGTAAAAAGCCTTACATTATCAATTTCTTAATTCAATTAAAAGGAAAAACGCGTTTCTTTAAAAATATTTTTGATATGTTTTTCCTCAAAAGTCTTTATACAATACACTATAATAAAACAAGGAAAACTATTACTACCTGTAGGTATATGTATACCTACCTGCCTATAAATAACTAATAAGTAGGTATTATTAAGTGGTTTTTTTTAACATGCACTCAACATTAACTATATTATATTATGCACTATAAACTTTTATTTTGCCTTGTATTATTATTTATTTTATATTTATATATAAAACCTCGACATAAACATTGACGTATTGTAAATTGTTTATAAATTTATAATATTACGTATTACCTATATAACAAACATGAATGCATTATGATTAATATTAATATAGCCTATAGGTATAGGCATTTATTTTTAAATACATTTATGACAGTAGCATAACTGGAATATAATTAGAATATAATACTAAGTAATGTATCAATAAATATATATTATAAGCTAATAACCTATCATTATTATACATAGGTATTATAATATATGACATAATATAGCTAACTATTTAAATATAAATAAATGGTTAAAGAAAAAAAGAATGAATACATCATAGAGCTATTATGAATGTAAAAACTTTCTGTCACGATCTTTAATGAATATTTTACTAAATATGGATCTCGTCTATATTCAGTAATCAGTAATCACTATAAATATTAGGTACGTACCAGTAAAATATTCATCTTCATTAATAATATTTTTTTTTCCTTGACAACTGATTTTATTTTTCGTATATTCTCAATAGTTTTAGTGGAAGATCGTCGATGATTCATTAAAACGAAGCATTTAAAACAGACAACTTATTTTATTTAAAATAATGCGTTTTGCATTTTTTTTTTAACATTTGTTTAGATAAATGTTAATAATCATGATAACTAATGACTGATATGTTGAAATTGTAATATATATATTGTGATGAATTTTTGTGATGTACACTGTATACCCACTTAAAACTCAACTAAAATTTGTATTATATATTGGTACCCTTACGGCCTTACATTTATTGTAGTCTACAAAATTCAAATACGTAATAATATTGTTTGATCGTGAAAAATATTATTTTTAGTACCTACCTGTATTGATTAATATGCCATTTTAAAATTGTATTCTAAATAATACCATTTAAACTCTGTTTCAGTTTACACCTCCAGGGCTAAATGTACCTTCTAATTATTACGTTACACAAATAAAAAAAACTTGTACCGATTTTAGCTTATAAGATATACGTATTACTCTAAAACTATTTTAACTGTAAAATTAAAAATTAAACTGTCTAGATATATAATTCAACAATTGTCGGGATTTAACTGATTTAAGAATTCATAAACTATGCAGGTACAATTATTTCACTATTTAATCTATTTTAAAGTCTATGACCTAAGTGGATTAAAAATATACATTTAATATGAAGAATCTGGTTTCAAATGTATCATAAAAGACACAAATGAATAAATGATACATACTCTAGAATAATGTAATAAAATAAAATGAACAATATACCTACAACCATATAGTAAATAAGGAAGCCAACTTTGTTTCATAGTACCTGTATTAATAAGAATAATAATAATATGTATTGTTAAACGTAATATGATAAATACGTATGTATAGGTACAACCACTGAGTATAATATATTGTATAGATGTACAGTATATATTACATACATTCTTACAACATTTTATTATTGTAAATATTTGTTCACAGGTCGAATCTTTTCATGAACATAGTGGTCTGCATAAAATAAATGCATCTTCGAAAAATCCTATTGACATTTTTAGTAAATGGTACAGTGAACACATGGCAGCTAATGCATCCATGACTTCTGCTAAAGCATTTAGCTTGGCCACCGTTTCTAAGTAAGATGCCATAACATACCAATTTAAAAACATTATATTCAGTATAGGTAGTCTAAGAGTCTACAGATTTAAAAAACAGAATATATTACCTATATAAAATGTATTAAAACATGACTGTAACTTAGGTCGCTGTTGTTTTGTAACTATAAGTAAAACTATCGAACAGCTTTAATATTAATTATTGTTTTAACACTTATCTATAATATTTTAGTACAGAGTAAAGAATTATTATTAAATACTGTGGATAGTGTGATAGATAATATGACACAGGGCGGTGTTATTACTGTTGTTTTATGAACAAATTTCTAAAAAATATCTTTTCATACTTTCATAATATGTAGTATAACTATTATTGGTGAATTAAAAATAAATAGTTTATTGTCATATTGATGTAATAATTATATATGTATATCATTAATTTTGCATGCATTACTATTTGTATTTAATAAAAACCGAAACAATTGCCAAAAGGCATAAACATAACTATAACAACTATACCATCTAACGCAGCCTATGACATGAAGTAAACATAACCTACAATTTAACGTTAGCAGTTAATGTACACGTTTTTAGTTTTGATCTTATAATAAATGGATTTAAATATGATTTGTTAAGTTTGTTCCAGTAGGACCTAAAATTAAAAATGTTAATTTTAGAAATTGGCTAATTTACAAAACAAATGGGCACAGTAGCACTGGGAAATTAAATTTACCTTATGTTCAATATCTACTTTGCAATCATATGAATTTTAGTCATTTTACAGAAATTCATAGATTCATATTTTACTGTAGCACCCTATAGTCAAATAATAACCTCTTGCAAGACAATTTGTTTTTTGGAATAGTGATCCCTACATTTTTTCTGATATGGATTTTTCAAAATTTATTTTTTATTCATCTATTATATCTGACTATCATTAAAAAAAAATTGACTGAGTCACAGTTATAATATATATGGTTGGAAAATAATAATTTATTTTTTTCATAAAATTCAAAACAACCGTACTTTAAGTAATTTTTTGTGGATTCAGTTTATTTTTTATAATCAGATGTGACAAAAATGTATAGATTTACTAAACCAAACGATAATATGCCCTTCTGACTGAAACTCTAAAGTTTATGAACCTACATAAAGTTGAAATACCTCAAATTCGATTCATTTTGAGTTCAGAAATCAATTTTCTAAGTTTCTCTAAAAACAAGAGAAAACTATCAACAACGATCGAAAATGTTTGAATAATGTCAACAAACGTAATTTTTACCATTCTTTACTTAGATGCCATAGAATAATATTATATTGTGGTATAAGAATGTGATGATTTAGCACTTTTCTTTTCACTAAGTGGAGTAAAGACCCAACACCCAATTTTTGTGTCATGATAAGTAGTAGAAATAATGCTTCGATTTTCAACTTCAGTATTTTTCTGGTAGAAAAGTGTTATAAAATTCCCAATAGTTTTCAAAAGTTCCTGCAAAAAAACAAAAAAAAATTAATGACAAACGGGAATTTTTACGAAAAATGTTTTGACTTATAGGCAGGGCTTAGCACCCGAATAATTTATTCGGGTTTCGGGTGCTGGGTGTATTCGGGTGTTCAAATAAAAAGCTGAAACAAACATTCGGGTTTTCAATCCGCTATTATTCGGGTTAATATTGGTTAATACGGGTGTTGAGTAAGTAGTTTGGAAAAAACATAGCTTTTGTTGACCCCCCCTCCCCAAAAAAAAAATTATTTATGAAATGACTTATTATGTTATTATGTATAATGAAAATAGCTATTAGCTATATTTGGATACATAGGTGTGGTTTTTTTTTATAAGCATTTTAAGTACAAATTTTGATAAAATTTATCAAATTGAAAATGTGCAAATTATTTTGTAGTTAAAAATGTATAATTGTTCAATTTATATATTTAAGGTATGAAAATTTAAAAGAAGGTTCCATGTTAGTAGTTCATACTGTAACCAAAAAATCTAGACAAATATATAATTACAGTTATTTTATAGACATTTTAAGTTAAAATTTTTATGAAATTAGATATTTAAATGATGAATAACTATTTTAGTTTTTTTGTATTTAAAACAATTATGATTGACAATATTGTACAACATATAGGTACTCAATGATATTATTCCTGGGTACTTGAAATTTTTAGAATACATTATTATATTTTATATACGCAATGACATTTTAAAACATTTTTACTCAATTTTTTAGCTAAAATTTAATTTAATCTACCGTAGTAGGCAGGTAAGTACTAATTTCTAATAGTAAAATAAATTACTTTAGTCATAATAATATCATAAAATATACTTAGTAATATTATTATTATAGACTGACAGAATTGTTTTTCGTATATAATTATTTTATATCATTGAATTCAAATTTAACACATTAATTTCAGTGATTTCTCATTTTCTCTAGATACCTAATGTACACCAACGTGTTATCCAGTTGCACGATTTTTAAAAATTAAGTTAAGGCATTTTAAAATTTAAATATTAAATATTTATAGGTATGTCTGTTTTGGTTAGAATCTTTCAAAAATACCAATGGAAAATAATGATAATAATATTAAAAACAAAAAGGAATTTATATTTAAAAACTATTGCAAAAACTAAAGCAAAACAAATTAGGTTTAATAAAATAATTAGATACTTAATAATAAAGTTATAATTTTATCAGTTGTGTAATGAGTGTAAATGAAAATTGAATAGAAATGAATCATAATAATGAATAGCATACTATATACATATTATTAAATAGTCTTTAAATTACTCAGTCAAAATATGTAACAATACCATAAATTATACCTAATTATTATATAGGTATACCTACCTAAAAATATTTTCTCATAACCACGGGCGATAGATAAGTACCTATCTACATGTTTTTATTACAAATATATTACGTAAGTGTCCATATTATGTTAACCAGCTTCATTTCATTTTTCAACTTTACCTAATCCGTAATAATGTAAAACGTACTTACACAGTTATACATTATTACAGACTTTAACCTCATGTTACTAACTACAAGTTGGGCGTCTTGTGCGAGTTAAGAATATATAATAAACTTTGTTTGAAGACTTTGATGATTTGGTAGTACCTACCTACGGATCTGTTGTGTACAGTCATACAGAGAGAATAATTGTAATATACCTATATAGTATCTGCTACTTATCTAAATTCTAAAAATTATTAATACGGATTCACGAGCTAAACGAGTCTAATACTAATATAATATAATACTATATTATGCATTTATGCTTGATAAATAATAATTAATTTACGGTCTTTGAAATACCTAGGTAAATTTTCATAACGTACCTAAAATAGATAAGTTTTAGTTAATTCAGTTTAAAATTTTAATCAAGATTGAAAATAAATTCTGGTTAGCTGTTATAAATATATTAATTAGTCTTATAATGAACAATGGTCAATAATAATTTATTTACGTCTTGGGTTTCAGCACTGGAAAGGTATCTTGTCGTAGTTTAATATTACGACGCTTGGATGAAGACGGATTTGTGATGATGACTGATGGAAGAAGTAGAAAATCAAAGGATTTGGTAATTTAACACCAAACCTAATAATATTAAAATATACCTACACCTAACACGTAGTTGTATTAACATATCAAAAAAAAAACCATCTAAGTTATAATATTATAAGAAAATATAAGAATAAGATTTATGTGATGGATCTTAACTAAAATAAAAATAATGAATGTTTTAAATAATTGTGTCCGACAAACGTATAGTACCTATAACTGTATAAGTGATAGGTATGCCTAATACTTATAGTTTAACTGTTTTGTTACAATAATACATTTAATTAGTACTATTTAGTAATTTAACACTATAAGCTATAGGTACCAACCGAGACAGCATTTTGTAACAATAATATTATAATAGTATTATAATAACGTTATATACTAATATTATTCGTGATTATAGTATTATAACAATATTATTAAACAAAAAATTGGTGTCTGGGAATGTACCATATTATATAATATGACGATAAATTTCAACATCTTTCTAAAAATCACGTTAAACATAATGTAAGTATAGTAAGTAAAATGGGTATGGTTTACAATATTCACCAAAAAATTTAAAATACTAACTTTAGCTAAAATGGGAGTTTGAAATGAAATAATGTAATGTATTTTCGGTTTGTTACAATAAAGGATCAAACTTGATCAGTAAGAAAAATTAAATAACTTTATAACTTACCTACATTCCATTAGTATAAAATAGTTAATAATATCAATACAATATACTATATTGATATTATATAATAAAAGTTACACATAGGTAAATGGATACTTAGTATAAATATTAAATATCTCATATTATTGTATAATATTATAATAATTTATCAATGGTGACTTCTAACTGATGGAAATTTATCATTTTTATAGCGTTAGCTTATATTATTATTTGATTATATCGTACTTGTTTTTAACTATTAAAATAATTACCAATAATAAAATAACCTATTATAATTTATCTATTGGTTAGGTTAAGAGGCATCGACCTATGGCCCACGGTTCCTTTATATAAGGCATTAACGCCCACGATTAATGGTTTTGATTTTTGGTAGTAAAGAATCGAGTGAACATCTTTTTTCATGTATGAAAATAAAAGTATTAATTAAAAAACGAAAACTCAGTGGCCAATATACACTAACACTTGCTTAGCATAATTTAAATTAAAACTGCGCTATTTAGGTAGATATTAAAAAATGATTAAAACTAAAACAATGTCAAAATGATACTAACCATTTGAAAAGTTACCTATATGGCTAATATAGTTAACTAGGTACCTATTTACTAACAATATCATTTTCTTATCTTCAAATAACTATTGGTTGGCCCACACAGCATAAAAATATTTTTAGGAAAATAATATAATAGTCAAAATATTTTAAGAAGTTGGGTAAATAATTAGGAAATATTTTAGTTATATTCTTTGGCCAAGACGTTATCATATTTTTAAAATATTTTATAAAAAACATTTACAAAACATTTTAATCATAATATATTTTCAAAAAATATTTTTAAGGAAATTCAATAAAAATATTTAGTCAACATTTGTATGCAATTATATAGTACAATATTTTGTTATAATGAGAAGAAATAGTATTTATAAAATATTATGAGTCAAATATTCATTATTTAAGTAGGTGCTTTAAAATATTTACAAAATATTTTCATTTCCCAAATGCTGTATGGGAGGTTAAGTACTTAGTACCTACATATATATATATATATATATTATCACTTGTATTCGTCGTTTGTGCCTTATGATACATTATACATTTATAACGGACGTAGACTGTTTGGGCGAATAGTGATATTCACCGAAAGGGAGAGTGTTTATTTCACAAAAAATACAGTTTAGGCGAATAACTGAATAAGTATGAATATGTTTATAGGAAAATTAATTTATATATTGTAATATTGTATAGCAGTGTACAATGTACATTGCCAATTGAAAAATAAAGGTATATACAAAATACATAATAAATGAACTCTTAACTTTAAAAATATATTGTTACAGTAATATTGTGCAGTCAATATTAATAATAATTTTTCAATTAATAAAACAAAATCATATGTCTATACTCGATATACATAATAGGAATAATTAATGAACCTTATTTTGAAAAACGTACACATCAAAGTCACCAGGTTTTTGTCTTACGCATATAAAAATAATTTCACTCGCCCTAACATACTAATAATGTTTTTTTAAAAATTATTACTTTCACCCAAACGTGAAATGACCACCGTACTTTATAACAGACATTTAATATAATATATTAAAATACTTGCTGAATAATTCAGGTTAGCTCATAGAACCTTCTCCTGGCTGAAAATGGGAGTACTGGGCGATGCTATACGACATTTGAAGACGGAGTATTTGGTACTTTGTGAAATAAATCGTGAAATTATTCAAAAGTTTCGACGGAAAAGTAGAAAAACAAAATACAATGCGTGACCTACACTGGCCAAAAAATGGGGGTAAATACATGGGAGGACATTCGGGAGGGTACTTGGAATAACTTCATAACTGTGTAAGTTCCATATAGTGTCGTCAGAATCAAGGTTCATAAAAAAGTCGCGTATACTTTTAGATACATAAAATATTAATATTTATAGGTACGCATCATACAAATAATAGGTATATAAGGATTAAGGATACTATTACATTACGTAATAATATCGATTTCAACATGTTAAATTTTAAATACTTGATTTTGAAGTCAATAGATTTAATTGGTTTAAATATTGAATGCATAATTAAGTTATAATGTATGTATAATTGTGTGCACAGGCGGAAAATCCTCAGGCTTCCATGCTGTTTTTGTGGTTAGACCAAACATCAGATAACTTGCCTCAGACCAGGCAGGTTCGTATCGAAGGCACCGTCAACAAGCTGACCACAGACAACATGAAGGAACTGTACGACATTGAACCTCTGTTTTGTAAGATCCGCGCGCAGATCTGTGAACAAGGAAAGGTGGTTGAGTGGGAGCAACTAAAGCGCGACCACGATCAGTTGTTCGACAAAGTGTCCAAGTATAATGTCCAGCTCCCTAAGCCCGACCACGTGTAAGTACCCATATGTTTAAAATATATCTATTACGCGCAGAGTATTTACTGAGGGGTCCGCTGAAAGAGTGCATAGCTCATATAATAATATTGGCTATACAACTTATAGGCGATAGATTGAGTGGAAACGCGTGAACTTAAACATGCTTGTGTAATGAAAAATTCAAATATTTAAACAGTAGTTGGTATTTATCAATCATTTATATTTGAGCACATATTTTACGATATTATCTTATCGATAAGCATTTAAAAAAACGTTTAAAAAAAAAGTAAGTATTATGACTTATGAGCTGTTACCTATATGTAGTATATTACAATTTAAAATGCCTATTTATAATTAGCTTAAAAATAAAAAATATCGTATAAAACCAACACAGCTAATGTTCTTACCTAATTTGTATAATAAGTCACGACTCACTCTAATCTTAAAGATGACAAAACAAAATTGGTCCAGCTGAACGAAAATTAACTATGTTGTACGTTAGTAAGATGAAGACAACACGTGCCATGCGGATGTTATACCTCAATTTAACGCAATGAATAGGTATAACATTTGTTTGAATTTTACGCATTTTGGATAACAACAAAATAAGAAAATCACCACTATTGAGAAATCGAGTGAATATCCAATGTTTTATTTTATTTTAATTTTATTAATTCAAACGGGAAAAGCCCAGTCACAGTTTTAAATCAAACATTATAACAAAATAATTTAATAGATAGAAAGAAAACGTGAAAATAGTGAGATTAATTGATATTAAATATACAAAATAGCGAAATTAGGTAGTGAATAGGTAATGTTGCAAATATTTAAACTTCAAACGCTTATATAACAATTTAATTTGACTTTCTTAAAGACATTTTTTTTTTTTATAAATGTAGATAACATTATAAGGAATTTTGTATTACATTTTAAAAAGAAAAATTTTTAGGAATTTCTAATTCAAAATAATTTGCACATTTTCGTGATTTTACGCCTTTTGTCAAAATTCGAAATTTAAATGATTATAAAAAAAAAAAATGCTGACACGATTTTTAATATTTTTTAAATGTAATCGTAACAATATATTAGGAACCTTGTATTAAATTTTCAAGCTATCTTACCCAACAAATAAAATTGTATTGACAATCATAGGAAAAAAAGCTAAAAAAATTGGAAACTGAAAAAGTCAGTAAACAGCTCAAAACAAGTCAAAATAGTTTGAATATTATATGCCATATATATAATATATGGTGTATAGCAAATGCTAACACGTTACTCTTTAATTGAACTTGGTGGTTACAGGTAATTGTTAACCGCTACTCAACATTTAAACTTACAAACCGGGAAGCGGTTAACAGACCCAAAATTGGTCATGGTAACCGGTTTCCGTTAAAACCAGGTAATCGGTTTCAAGCCCTGGTTATTATCCAATAATAATATTGATCTACAATTATATTATAGGTTTGTACATGCAAATACAACTTAGGTTTATTATATGTTTTATCGTTGTTATGTATAGGAGGTATACGCTTAAGTCGTAAGTTGTTAGTTGTACTCAAATTTTGTGCTCAAAACAATCCAAATGAATTGAAAAATAATTTTTTGTGGACTGTAGTTCTATACGAGGAAACTCATATATTCAGAACTGGTATAGATGAAAATGTGTCACGTTGATTATGGACTCACAAGTATACACTATTAACTCACAAGTCACAACCACCGACAAAACTTAATATACCTATACCTAATAATATAATATATTCATATCATTCCTCAAGTGATAAACGATTGACTGAAATTGTTTTTATACTATAATAGGTACCTACTGTGAAAATTAAATAAAACCAAATAATAATTGCAGTCAAGTAGTTGCTATATCTTGAGTATAAGTTATGTTGTTAGACACTATGAAATAAAAAATTCAATTGGAATAACTTATAAGTAACGACTATTGACGTGGTATTATTTATATGTATTTTTTTAATTACAGTGTTGCATATAAACTCGTGCCCAACGTGATTGAATTTTATGAAGCGATTGGTCAGAAAATCGGTGACAGACTGTTGTTCACCAAAGATGGCATTTCATGGCAACCAAAACATATAGCTGCATAATAATAGCAACACTTATTTTATTACAGGAAATGATTTAAAAAAATGATACGAGTGAATCACGCACCATGTTTGTTTATTTTTGTACACTATAGCTGATCATGAAAAATTCATTTTCTAATGATATACAATTTTTTTAACTTGAAAATATTATTCACTTTTTAAACGAAATACTTATATGTGTTAAATATTATTCGAAATAAGAAAGAACATAATATTGTTTTGCAGGTTGATTAATATATTGTACAGCAGGCTTGACAGATAATAATTTTCGCAATATTCAGATTATAATTTACCTGTACCTATAATATATTACTATAAGACATTAGTATAGTAGGTACCTACTATACTACCTAGTTATTTTTAGTTTAATATATAGCCACATTACCCTAATACACCGCAGCCACACCTATGGATACGCAACATATTAGGTAAAAATGAACAGTGCCAATAAAACGTCGATTTTTAATAAATATTTAAATATTACGAATAATTATAGTGTATTTACGCATATTTCGTGTTTATGTTCGATCAAGAGAAAATAATTTTAGCATACTTCAGATAGGTACTGTAATAATAATAAAATTATATTGTAAACAGCACTCAGCAGTATAGATTTATTAATTTTTTTATTCCGATGGTCATTTTTTTTAGAAATGTTAATCCGTATTATTATTATTATTATTACTATTAATATTTCTTCGTGACCGAAACCCGTTGTCGGGCTTATTACCACTGATGTTGACGAAAGCGTCAGTCATCACTGATCACTCATCAGTGGGTCGATATTGCGACCACACTAACGAGAAATTATTATTGATATCTGAATTAATTATTCAACTGTGTTGACTGTCGACTGCGATATGGGTATAATGTCTGAAAATATGCTAATTTAAAAAAAATTTATTTTAACCATGCGTATACTGTATACATCTCAAAATGGCATTTTGCGGCTGAGTATAATAAACTTATTACTTACTTACCTATACTGATTATATTATTTTTAATACTTGAATGTATTATTTTGACACTAAAATAGTGATCTTAATAATATGCTATAGTCATAGAGACCATACGATTTGAAGTAACTAAGTGAGGCGTGGAGTGTATATCAATATCATTACGATTTGATGGATTTAGGTTCAGGGGTTCTTAGAAAATATATAAAATAATACATATATTTTTTTTGGCTGGATTGGAATGTACTGGAATGTACTTAAGGGTTAAGGTGGTCTTAAGTCTTAAGTCAAATTTAAAATACCTAATTTAATTTAACTTGTTTTAAAATTATTTTATTTCAAATTTCACCTAAATTTAATTGTTTAATATGTATGCATCGGCTTAGCTTACAGCTGTGAAAATAGACAGCTTTTTTCAATGTTCTATGTTTTAACTAAAATAAATAGTGTGAATTTAACTCTTTAAAAAATAACTATTCAATTAAATATTATATTTGATTACCTACATTTTCACTGATAAGTGATAACACTGAATTAAACTTTATTTTAGTTTACAATTAGATTAAAATTTAAAGTAAACAAATATTCAACATTATTGGATATAATATATTATCATCATAGATCATATTTTTATGTTAAATCACTAAATATTACTACAAGGCAAATTTATAAGTTCCGTTTCCGGTATTAAGTTATTTATTTTTCGCCTGTGAGCTTGCCAAAACACCGGAGTAACCGTACACTGCATGTTTATTTATTTCATAAGTCTAAAATAGGTAGACATTATTTTTTTCCAGTTCTAAATATGTAAACGAAATCTTAATATAGTTGTTTTCGATTAAATAATTGTCGTCATTAAAGCTGTATTATATGTATATTATTTCATTATCTTAACTAATATTATTATAATTATTGATCGTCTGAACAATGGCTATAATATTAAAATATGAAATGTTCCACCTAAATGATTATGTGCAAGGGCAATTCAAGACATTCGTAGATAAAGGGGCGGACTATTAAAAAGAGCGTGAAGATAAATGCAATTTGCTTCAGGGCCCAGATAATTCTGTATCCGGGTATGTAATCATACTTTCATACATTTTGCTATTATTATTTGCCTACTTATTATTTATAGGAATACTCGAATACAGTATACCTACTTGCTACAACTGCATTTAAGATTTAAACGAAAAATATCGATTTCCCTAAGACTATTTCAATTATTTTGTTTTAATTCGAAAATTACTAAACGTCGAGACTTGACATTTTTTGTCATTATACCTACCTATATTAGTGCCTACCAGGGCTTGCAAACGTTATAATAACGTTATATTTTTTGTAATTGTCGAGCTATCATAGTTTTAACTAAAAGCTAATAAAAAAAAAAAAAAAAACCGTTATATTTGACAAAAAACGACTTAAATTTGTAAATGTTATTATATCGGAAAGCGATAATCAAAAATAATTAAATACAGCAAAACAAAACATAATGGTTAACAAAATACCTATATAATATATAATTAAACAAAATATAACGCAAAACGTAATTTATAGAATATGATTAAACGAAAAATAACGCAAATCGTCATTTATAGAATGTTATTGAACGAAAAATAAAGCAAAACCTAATATTTTAAAATCTATATAAAAGCTATTGGTTTTGTGGAAACATTTATTTCATGCAAACAATCCAAGAATTACTTATATTATTTTCCTTATCTAGGCCATTGCCTACCCGTATTAGTTATTATTTTTAAGGTATCAACACTATTTCAAATAACGATAATGATAAACGCAAAACTTGGATAACGTTTTAATTCAGTATAACGATAAACTCTAAACTTAGATAACGTTTTAATTTTGAATAACGATAAACGCAAAAGTTGAATAACGTTTTAATGCTAAATAACGATAAACGCAAAAATTGAGTAACGTTTTAATTGTAATAATAACGTAAAATGGAATTTTTTTTCAAATGTAAGGCCTGGTGCCTTCCTACCTATGTATTATTATTTCCTATATTGTATACATTATACTGACATTTTTTTTTTTAATATTTTGACTTATTAGAACTATTTATACCACAAATCTATAATTAACATCATCACTATTACACGGCACATACAGCTACGTCGGTATCGCCTTTTAACTCTCATAAGACTTTTAATCGCCACTGCCCACAATTGGTATAATAAATAATAATCACTAACACGTATTATAGTTACCGTGCCGCAGTGTTAATACTTAATATAGTTATTAATTGTCAGATAGTCTCATAGATTAAATTGTATATTTTAAATAGGTATAGTTCAATGGGAAATGACCCTTACCTACCAATACTGTATTACACAAACACTTTATTCAATAACCTACTGCTGGGAGCTGCAGGCTGCAGCTTAACTTCGGTGTTTATACGTCGCGTCGGTTGTGGGTATCTGCTATATATGACGGATTTGGAACGACAGGAGTCGGGAATGGTTCGAAAATAGCCTTTACAAATAATCATACTCTAAAAGTTTAACGGTTAGAAACCGATCAAATAATATTGTCACTTATTAATTCTAGAAATCGGCTATAATATATAACACCAATGTACGGTTATAATTTTGATAAGTATTTAATTCACGATTCAGGTATTCAACTTAGTCCAAGTCCTTAAGTCTGTATGAAGTGTGAAGGAATTTGTGTAGTTAAAAACTAGAGCCGTTTGGGAATTGTCATTTTTGGGAGCCAAATAGGCTATAGGCGTAGAGATGCCTCGTACAAAGAATTACTAGAAATTCTTATGATCTTTAGTAGGTACACCTACGAGTTACGGCACTGGGTCAGCTTTAATAAGCATATCAATTACAATAATGGATCTATACAAATAACAGCCTAACTAGTGCCCAGGTGTACCTATTTTGTAATTTTTAAGTCTTAGTTAACTAGCCTATTTTTATAAAATATGGTCTCAAATTACATTAAAAAATGGAGTTTATTTCTTCTCTATTCTTTTATGCATCCATCTTGATCCAATTTACTAAAAGATAAGGTACTATATGTTGAAATCGAAGCACTCCTTCTGGTAGAAATTTTGTATACAAGTTACAGGATATAAAAAAAATAATAAACATCATTGTAAAACCACTAGCTTCCTCGCTCCGCTCGGAATCTAAAAAAATTTTCAATATCTATAAATATCTCAAAATAAGTCAGAATATTTTGAAAATGTTATCATGAAATAAACATTTCATGAAAATTTCAAGTACCTACGGTTAATAGTTTAGTTAGTTAAATAGTTTATAGTTTTTGAATAACGACAAAATAAAAAAATCATTGATTAGGAGTTTGTTAATTTACGGGTGAACGTCCAAATTCAAACGCTCGTATAAAACTAATTTGACTCTTCGGTTAACTTTTTTATTGTTGGTAAATGTAGAAAAACTTAAGGGGATCTTGTATAAAAATGTCATATTATCTTATAGATGCATATAGAATAGTTTTTATGAATTAAAGATAGGTCGGTACTTCGGATAATCGGCACATTATTTTTGTCACATATTACAATATAGTTTATTTTATCAATTTAATTTTTTATAATAATTATTATTATTATTTATTGCTGCGTTTAAGTCACACAACAAATTTTTGGGCCCCTTGCCCTACTCAGAAATATATGATGTACCCATAAAAATAGTACTTAGTCATATAGTTAGATATGATTTTAAGTGATATATACCAGTGGCGCCCAAGATATATTTTTCAGGTGTAGGAAGAAAAAATTTTACCCNACCCGCCCACCCTCTCAAAACTCAAAATTATATTATTTAGTACATTTTATCATATTTGTATTGATAATATTGGTAAATATTAAGGTATCAACCAATATAATCTGTGATTAATTATGAACATATTTCAAGTTTATTATTTTTTGTTATTTTACCCATCCACCCCTTATTTTCAAGGTGTAGCGACCGCTACACTTAGAAATAGGGTTGGGCGCCACTGATATATACAGTGAAAACGGAGTTCCAAATTGGTAATTTTGAACATTTTCATAATTGATAATTTATTATCTCCTTGACTAAAATACCTACCGGCACTCAACATTATAATTATATAATTTGCAAATTTGATAAATTTTAAAGTTTCATCGAATTTTAATTTTGGTGTAAGTCCTAACTTGTATAATCACTATAGATAGTCTATAATCATACCTATATAATCGTATACAATGTTAATAATTAAAAAAATGAATTTGCTGTGTTTAATTTTAACAACCATCGAAGGTCAACAATTGTTCTTAATTGATATTTTGTTGTTTACAGTATCTAATGGATAATTAATAGTTCATTAGGAGACAATTGGGTTTATGACTTGATTCTAATAAAAAAAATATGTAGCTGTCTACGGTTATTTTTAAATGCCGAAAAAAGTTTAAAAAAAAATAATACACATTTTTGATACTCAAGCTTTTAACTATTAAGTCAATATAAGTAACCTGCTACCTACTATCTACTAACTGTAAAATAAATCTTAAATCGTGATAAATAGCCAATAGGCTTAGTTTTCCCAATATTAAACAATAAATAATAAGTAATAACACTAATAACCAAATACCTATTTTGATTGTGATGAAAACGTATTGGGGTAACCGTTATATTCGTAATTTGAGATTGCTTGTAACTTTTATACCATTACTTGCGGGCTACAGCCTACCTATAAGTTTTCAATAACATTCCAACAATTCAACCACTGGACATGATATTTTTTATTGGAATTCAATGAATACAAAACATTATACAGATGCTCACATAACAAACCATAATAATCTAAGAACGTGAATATACCTACCTACTATTTATTATCATAAGGTTATTCATTCAACACAGTGATGATCGCCGACGTGGGTACACGACAGCAGTGACATCAGCAGCGTACAAGTGGGTAATAGTTTGCGTGTGCAAATAATCGTGCCAATCCAATAAATAATAATAATAATACGGCGGCGACGTGTGTTATTGAAAAGACGGCCTCCGCCGGCCGGGGCCACGCGTTCTATTTTTGGGCGCGCTAAGACGTCGTCGACAGATGTTCCGTTTCCGCGTCGTCGGTACAACACTCGAGAGCTACAGCGGCGGCGGCGGCGCAACAACAATAATAATAGACGCCGCTGGTCTGCACGGCGGGCCGTGACAGGTCGGGTATCGTTGCTAGCGGTGCGGGACGTGGCTGGTTGCGATCGGCGCGGAACGGCTCGCGGTGTGCCAAGTACCGACTTCGGTGATAATACGCGCGCGAGCTGATATTCAGTTCCGCCGCCGCCGCCGCCGCCGCCGCCGTTGCCGTTGTCGCGTTCCTCTAGCCGTCGTATTATCACCGCACGGTCGTTTCGGTGCGTTCGAGATCCGGTCCGTCGGTCGGGTTGGCAGGAGGGGTAACGGGGCCGCCGCCGCCGTCGTAGTCGTCACTCGCGTCCATCTGCTCTGTCGTCATCGCTCTCGTTCGCCGTCGTTACTCGTTATCATGCGCCGCCGCTGTTCGATCGTCGTTGCTGCCACCACTGCCACCGAGACCGCTGCTCGGACGATGACTACGACGACGACGGATTCCTGATCGATTCGTCATCGCCGCAGCCGTTGGCTTTTTCGCCCGCGAAAAAACCTTTTTAGTATTATATTATTTTCATCGTCCGTTTGTGATCGCGATCACACAAACCAGTACACGGTGCCTGCCAACGCGTCGCCGCAGCCGCCGCCCGAACGCTCTCAGCACACCCTGCCCGATTGGGTAGCAGCCCGCTACGCCGGAGGACTACACGGTGCGTACCTACCAGGTTTACGGGACACGGGTATCCGCGGGGTGCCCAGTTAGGTCTTAGCTAATTGTGCCCGTGCACGTTTTGCGCTTTCAGATGGCGACGCTATCTCTGAGGATATCCATCGTCGAACGAGATGTCACCAAAACGATGCAATTCGATCCGACCATATCGGTGTACAACGCATGCCGACTGATCAGAGACAAGATATCTGAAGCCAATCTAGACCAACGTGAGTACCGTCAAAGTTTACGTTATAATAGTTAGGTAGGTACTACCTATTAGGTATTAATATGTTATCATAAACATAGACGGGTTAGGTACCTATCTTAAAGTGCCCCGTTAGCTCGTTTGGCTGTGTAGGTCTTACCCCAACTGTGTCTATCCTCTGAACCAGCCTCCGATCTCAGTTGTACTTTAGAACTTAGATCCTACCTATTTACCTATTTATCGAAGTTTTGGCAAAGACAATGTTATTATTATTTCGCCTTTGTAAAATTATAGGGAAATATAATAATTAAATGGTTCTTTACTTTATTCAATCTCATTACAATAATATTTCTCCTCAAACAACTATGGCCCGCAATGTCAAAACGTACCTCAGATTCGTCTGGCTACTAAAAAAAGTTGGAGACCCCGGCTCTGGAGTATAGCTAAGAATAGAAATTAAATATTATGTTGAATAACTTACTACCTACCTAAATCTCTTATTTTTTCTTCTATTCGAACACTTGAGTTTAGTCCAATACCTATGTTTATATTAAAATTTTTTGCTCAATTTTTTGTAATGTACCTATATTAATTTACGTAGGTACTAATTTTATTTGTTTTATATTAATGGAAATAAAACTAGTAGCTAGTTTTTGGTTATATAACCAAGGCTAGGTAGATTTTCAATGCTTAAAAAAAATCATTCAATTTTATTTTATTGTAAATTATGTAGGTACCTCTACCTATATCTTATTATTTGTGTGCAATAGGAATATCTAACAAGTAACAACCAATTAAATATGTCGAATAATTTTTACCTAACAAAAATAAACATAAAAATGTATGCAGGACAGAGACACCAAGTTTTATGTGTAGCTTACTATTCTAAAAGTATACTGTACACATGCTTAAAAAAGTAGAAATACAATTTAACTTCTGAACAAAAAATTAAATACCTATACGTAGGTGCTCTTTTTTAAAAATAATAATTAGGTAAATAATTTAATTAATTTAATTTTTATTCAAGTCTCAAAAATCTTCAGTCCATACAAATTCTAGCCTTAATAATAAAATGCAGCTTAAAAGTATAAATATACACATAAACTAATATCATTAATTAATAACAATTTGTTTACAGTCAAATTCATTGATTTGAACTCCACCCATACTTGTAGTACTCGTTGTAGTATGAATGCCACAACAATATTATGTTTACACATTTTTTTTTTTTGGGATTGGATTATACAATTATCCCATAATGTATTTTCCCAATTACGCATGGCTAATGAATTATATGAGGAAATGTACTTGGCGTATAATATGTATACCTAAACCTAACGTAACTACCTAATAAAATATTAGTTTGCTCAGCATTATAAAACAAATGTTTCTTTTATGTTTTTTTTTTTAAAATATAACTTGATGTGCTAATTCAAAATATTTAAATGCATTATTGTGAGAAGTAATTGTTTATTTATTTTTTAACTGTTTCAGCAAAAGATTATGGATTATTTCTAGCTGACGAAGACATAAAGAAAGGAGTTTGGCTGGAACCTGGACGTAATTTAGAATATTATATTCTGAGAAATGGGGTGAGTCAATAATTCTTATTTTTCAATTAAGTATTGTTAAGTAGATAGGTATACTGTTTTTATCAGTTATTATGTAATTCTTAAAAATGTAAATACATAATTGGGTGATTTAATTTAAAAAAAAATATAATACCTATATTCCCTATTTTGGTATACTGTTTTGTTCTGTGTATTCTATTATAATATAAAATATAAATTTTCTTTTATAAATACAACTTAATTTTATATAATTAAATTATAACATTTATGGTTTTAGATGAGTACATTAAATAAGTTAAAATTGTCACTAAAATAACAAATGTACAACCTGACTACAATTTCAGTTAGATAAATAATAAAATTGTCTCATTATCTTATTAATATTAAAAGGATGCCACACCCACATGTGTTGTCTTCGTCTTACAAGTGCGTAACATAGCAAATTGTACTCTCAGCATAACACATGTAGCTTCGTTAGTTTAAAAACTAAAGTGACACATTATCAAATTTAGAAGTAAGAATATTACCTATAGTCTGTTTAGACTGAGATAGGTACACGGCGGAGACCAGTTTTTGTTGGGCGGCGGTCAGACATGGTCATTAGTCAGACGCTGTCCCCACAACGGCTACGCGTCAGGCGTTACCACGTAACAAAGCCATGCCCATTCGCACTATTTGGCCGCTCGTACTGATCTCATTCTGAACAGACTATAGTGTTTTAATATTAAAATATAAAAAAAACCCAACGAGGTTCACTAGGTAATAGTTTTACTTCTAAATTTGATAATTCACTCTAATTTTTAAACTAACGGATTTACACATGTTCTGCCTCGTTTTCTGCTTAGCTTAAAATTTGCTATGTTACGCACTTGTAAGACAGAGACAACACATGCATGTGTGGCGTCCTCTAAGAACAACGCAAGTTCAGATTTTAATCATCAATTTTTCCTTAAGAATTTGTTGTTGTCAAATTTAAAATATGATTTTCTTAAACTAATGACCTAGATATTCAAGATTTAGTTGAATATACCTTTAGTAACGATCTATAAATTTTATTTCCTGATAGTTTTATAAATTTTATATTTATGACAACCAAATTCAGTACCTATTCCTGTGACAGTGATATTGTCTCAAAGCTTAAGCTTAGGTATTCAAAATTATATAAGTACTTATCTTCATAGGATCTATTAACAACCAATACTCTTTTTAATATTTAAATACTTCATTCCTACATCAAGAATCTACTCTTTGTTGATAGTATTATAGGAAACAAAACGGAAAGTAGGTCCTTGAAAATATGGTAAAAAAAATAATTCCCTAAAAATTACCTAGTCCAACAGAAAAAAAAACCAAAGTAAAACTGGCCACGGAAATAAGACTATAACTATTATCTTTTTGAGAAAGTTATAATACATTAGTTTTGTAACTTTGAACAAAATTTAATTTTACAAAAATTCCGTTGAGTACTTTTGACCTTCAATTATAATTTATTAGTATCCACCCTTCTAACCACCTTAATTTGTAATCGATATGTAGGAGGGAAAATAATAGCTAATAATTACCACTAGAAATTTAGAAAACTTTAATAAATAAAAAAAGTATATTTTTGTAGGTATTATCTATGCATATTATATGAAATATTATATGATATTTATATTGACCAGTGGTGTACACAATAGGAAGGGGGGTTAATTCAAAATCATATACATACATATATATCAATAAATCTAAATATATACATGTAATTATTTAGTATAGCTACAAAGCTACTACATATATATAAAAAATTCAATAAAATATATAAAGATAAATTTATTTTTATCATTTTCATCATTTTTAGTAGGTTGATATATATTAAATATTTACCTGGTTCCACTGAATTAATTGTGTTTCAAATTATTGATAATTTTCTTCTGGTATTGGAATAGCAGGCACAAGACTTCTTTTATTCTTGTTCGTCAAAAAATATTAATTTATTCCCCCACTCGTGTGTGTTATATGTACGCCACTGATATTGACTTTTATTTTATTATAATTATATCAATGTACCTATTATTCAGGTTTTTATTAAAAGAATAAAGAATGTTTTTGGGGACTTTTTTCTCTAGCTCTTATTTTCCGATCATCTTAATATTATGTATATTATTATATATTATTGTATACATTTCAACAGTCTTTGAAAAATAAGTAACAAATAATCATTAATAATTTATTATGGTGAATGGTGGTTTAAAAAGGCTTCAAATTTTTTTGCACTCAGGCTTTAATTGGTTTAATTACGGCACCACAGCTCACTAGATAATATTAAAAGAATGTTACAAACTATAAATGAAAAAAAAACCGGAAAAAACATTCAAAGATTTAATTAAAATCATAATTTTACTTTTTTAAAAACTACCTTATTAATAGGTAGGTACTAATAATGAATATAACTTCATATTAATTTAACGTTTATTTTCTTTATTCTCAAAATAATTTTAAAATAATTTAAGAGGATACCTAATAGTTTCATGTAAGTATGTTACGAGGTATGTTATATTAAGTTATATAATATACAATTAAATCTATAATTTATTGAATCTAACGTTCATATCTATTAGTACCTATTAGATTAACTATTTATTATTTAATGTGTTTTTTATATTGATGAATCAAAAACAAATCTATATAAATTACAATATTTCCATTTTAACTGATTATAATAAAAATATGGAATCAAACAATTTACAATCAATGAAGTTAGTTAAGTAGCTATATTTCTTAGTAACTATTTTATTGAATACTATTTGTTTACTAAGAAAAATTATCTTGAATTTAATATTATTTTGAGAATGAAACAAGTGAATTTTTACTAACCAGAATATAATTATGTACCTATATATAATTACATTTGTATAATTAATAAATATTTATATCTTTATATTTTAGTTTTAAATTTAATAACACAAAAATTATGAAATTATTGAAATTAGTTATTTGCTCTCACACACAATATAATATAAAGTTAGATTTATTATTTCCAATGCTCTGATCACTTAAATTACATGATAAGAATTCTAAAGTCAGATTGAATACCTATATTAAAAAACTAACTTGGGATCAACTTCTCATATTTTTGATTTTATCTCTATAAGTAATACCAAAGTGAACTTTTAATTTGTTATATTCAATATTTCTTACACTAGAGCAACAAAAATAAAAAATAGAAGGAATTGGATTTCAACCTCAAAACCAATTCAAACCAATTTGTTTTCAGAATCATTATATTCTTTATTCTCACATTCATAGTGACAGTAAATCCCTGCTTCTATTTACTGTTTCCCTATTACCTAATATAAGTACACATAAACTTATAACACCATGTTTTTTTTTAAATTCATTTTTATTTTTTATTAATTAACCCACAGCAACATAGGCCACTGGGTGGTTATTTTTAGTAGGTTTTTTAACTGTAGGGGAGGGTATGGTTTGTTAGAACATGTGTGTATACATGCTGAATATTTATCACTAGAACTCTGGTGATTATTACATATCAATTTAACTGTACCTGTATTGGGCATCTTGATGTTTATTACAGAATAAAATTAGGTGGCTTATAGATTACATAGTACATAGAATAAATTGAGAAATGTATTTACCAAATGAATAGCTTTTTTATTTATTTTAATTAGTTTGAAAAAAAATATTTATTTATATCTTTTTTAATTCTTTCATTAGAAATAGTCGTTATCATTCATATTGGTAACCACATTAGATCACATTAAATATTTTTGAATATACCTATAATTTATTATACATAAAAATAAATAAAATACTGTCTAACTAATTAGAGATAGACTTAATACATAATTGCATCTGCCATATCTTGCTTTTTTATTAGTCTCATATAGGTAATTTACAGTTATTTGATTAATATAAGTAAAAATATCGAAAAAAAATATGTAGATAAAATTTTATTTCAGATTTGTATATTTAATTTAATATTTTTTAAGACTTGTTGAGGATGATAAAGGTTTAAAAAAGTTCCTGATTTAAATGTATTAGATACACATTTTGTTGGAATTGAAATGAACCTCCTTGTGAATCTCTTTATCAAATCTCCTTATTAAACATTGAGTAAATCAGGGTTGGATAGTTAATTAGGTAAGAATTTAAATGCTTAGAAGTTGGAACATAGGTGATTTATAATTTATAATTAAGTATAGTACAATATAATTATCAATAACTACTATTGACAAATTGGCAATTGCCATTTAATGTTTTTGTTTATAAAAAGTAACACAAATTTTAATATTTAAAAAAAATTTAGATTATAATTCTAAATAATAAAATGGGTTTTTTTGTAGATGGGTGGGGCTTTTTTTAGTCAACCCTGTAATAAAGGAGCAACTTTTTGTAACAACATTTATATAGAATTTATCAGTTTGTTAATTCATTACCACGTAATAACTGCATTTATAATGAATATAGTTGTACTTATAAATAATTATAATGAATGTTATATGTATAATAGATAGAAGAAATTTCTTCATATACCTAATTCTGTGTTATTTATGGTTTTGTTTTTAATGGTTTAGGATTTATTGGAATATCGAAAAAAGATGAGAACATTAAAAGTGCACATGCTTGATGGAACATTGAAAACCCTTCTTGTCGATGACAGTCAACCAGTAGCAAATTTAATGGTGGTCATTTGCACAAAAATTGGTATGAGCTTAACAGTTTTTTATGTGTGATAAATGCTAATTAATGTATATTTTATATCATTAATACTACGATGGAATTTATGTATATTAAGGAATTACCAACCATGACGAATATAGTCTTGTGAGAGAAACTCCAGAAGAAGAAGTTGAAAATAAAGCTAATTTTGGAACATTGACATTAAAAAGACGAAAAGAAGATCGAGAACGTGAAAAAGATGCTAAAATGGAACAATTAAGAAAAAAATTGAAAACAGATGATGAAGGTAATATTAATTTATATTTAATACATTATAATGTTTAATAATAAAGTATAGTTGTCTAATTTACACTTATTATTGCTATTTGTATAAATAATTTAAAACACTTTGTTTATACTAGGTATTTGAATACTATCTAAAATGTAAATAGGTATTATATTATTATTATTATTATTTTAGTCAACTGGGTTGATCCATCTAAGACTCTTAGAGAACAAGGCATTGATGAGGGTGAGCCTGTATTATTAAGAAGAAAATTTTTCTTTTCTGACGGAAACATAGATTCCCATGACCCAGTACAATTAAATTTATTATATGTTCAGGTAATTGACTTCATTATATATTATTTCAGTTACTTTAGATCTATAAATTGTTCTTGTTTTGTTTTCTAATTCATAGGCAAGAGACGCAATTTTAGATGGAACACACCCAGTTACAGAAGACCTTGCTTTACAGCTTGCTGGTATTCAAACACATATTCAATTTGGAAATTACTGTGAAACCAAACACCGTCCCCCATTTTTAGAGTATAGTTTATAATTTATATCAATTGATAAAATAAAAATAAACATGTATATTTTTTTAGTCTAAAGGAATTTTTACCTCAATCGTACACAAAAATAAAAGGTATTGAAAAAAAAATATTTTCTGAGCACAAAAATCATGTAGGTTTATCTGAATTGGATGCAAAAGTTCTTTATACAAAAACTGCAAGATCATTACCCACTTATGGAGTAACATTTTTCTTAGTTAAAGTATGTTATAATCTTTATTTTAATGTTACTACTTTATTAAATATAATATTAGTTATATTTTCTTAAATATTAAATTTTGTTCTTAGGAAAAAATGAAAGGAAAAAATAAATTAGTTCCTCGTCTTTTGGGAGTGACAAAGGATTCAGTTTTACGCTTGGATGAAAGAACCAAAGAAATATTAAAAACTTGGCCTCTAACAACAGTAAGAAGATGGGGAGCTTCTCCAAATACATTTACATTAGACTTTGGGGATTATTCAGATCAATATTATTCAGTACAAACTACTGAAGCTGAACAAATACTTCAATTAATTTCTGGTTATATTGACATCATTCTGAAAAAAGTGAATACATTATGATTATTGTATAGTGAAAAAATTATTTATTTATATTTTGTTATTTACAGAAAAAGTCTAAAGATCATTTTGGTATTGAAGGAGATGAAGGTTCAACAATGGTAGAGGATAGTATTTCACCGCTTAAGTAAGCCTATGTCTAATTATTAGAATAATTATTTTATAATTTACTCAAAAGAAGAAGTTTTAAATTTAACCCGTCGTTGGTACACATGTGAGCGCGCCACTCACACAGATAGCATTTCGAGCGTTATTCGTACAAATATTATTGAATTAATCTGATACTATAAATACTTTCAAATAACATGTCTATGAATATTTATAAAAATAAATAATTACGCTATTTGTCATTGCCTATCAGTTATCGTTAGACAAAGTCGACAGTACCGATTAAGTGAGCGTCGCGATAACACTGTACTAACCGCGCAATATTTTTATTACCACTGCCGTAGTCGATTACGTACATTGTAGTTTTTTATTTTTATTTTATAAATTATGAAATGTAAATAAAAAGTATTTATATACTTTTTTGTGAAGTCTAATAATATACGTTATTCTAGATATGGTTTGATTTTTTAAGTTAATAGATCAATTAATAATAATATAAAAAGTGAAGTGTGAGCGCCGCGCTCACAGTGTAACAATCATG
>WHPZ01565904.1:0-11989 GCA_016617965.1 Macrosiphum rosae
TTTGCTGTAATTTGTCAAAATATAATATTAAAACAAAGAAAATTTTAAATCTCATTAAAAGCATTAGGACAAAAAAAACTCTTAAAATATTTTGCAGATGAATTTTCCATTGTTAAGTGTCCGCTCAGGTAGAAAGACAGTTCAAATAGTAATTTCCAGTGCGGCTTTTACGTTAATTTGAAGCGTTTTCTTTATTTCAGTACAATTTTATTGTTTATCTGCAGTGTGTTTAAATGCTCAAAAATTTGAAAAAGAAATTTGTTGGTATTATCGAACATCAAACATTTTTTACTTATAATAAATACTAAAATAGTACGATTATGATAGTGTACATTTAATTTAATATCCTCAGAATCGTATCTATAACAGCGTAGTATTTATACTACAGACCTGGGGGCAGTAACGCAAGACATCTCAGTTCGGCCAAAATCAGTTTTTTTAAATAGCAGTATTGAAAAAAATGCAATCGTTTGGCGCAACAATCAATATAATATATAATATCCGATCGTTAGATAAGGAAATATTATAATTGATATGTCTGGTTTGTATATTGACGCAACAACGAGACATATAATATCCGGATGGTTTTTAAGTCATTCTTAGAAAAATACTGTAATTGGATATGTCTGGTCGTTGCCTTCAAGTTCAGAGATTTTTAAAACAGTTATTAAGGATAGGGAAGCAGTTCAGTGTAGAAAAAATTAATGCATTTGTAATGTACTTTTGAAAAAAAAAAACGTGAAAAAAATTTTGCAAATCCTGCAACTGTATATTGTATGGCTCTGAATATTAAACCTGCTCACGACTGCAGATTATCCGAGACGTGTCGAATGCAAAAAAAAAGTTTAAAACACACCTATGTGTATATATGTATATACTATATACTAACCTATATATACCCGACCCATCCACATTCGGTATATAATTTCGGTTCGGTGGCCAACAATTTCCATTAATCGATATACGCCGCGTAGACAATTTATTGATGATTTAATGTGAGCGGTGTGTGGTATATTTATAGAGATGATACGACATTTTATTGTTCGGTGTATAATAGTATATCGTATTGTATACTTTATGTTCGCCTGTGTGTGTGTGTGGGTGTGTGTGTGTGTGTGTGTACACGATATGCCTTTGTAGCAGTCACCGCCGCCGCCGCGGCCGCTTTCGAAGCCTTTAATTATGCAAACGACAAGTCTAACAGTTGTGTGTTATGCGTTTTAGAACATTGTGCCGGAATGCAGAAAACCGCACAAGATTATACGGTAAACGGGGACGCGATGTACGATAATAACATAATATCATTAAGGTATCACGTGTGCTCGGTTTAATATTAATATTACGACAATACAGTGCATTGCAGCATATTTCATAACGATGTAATGCCGTAACGCGTAGATACGCGTTATCACTTATTCTAATAAATCCGCCGTAAAAACATACCAATAATTATTTTTCATTAAATCGATTTCGATCTCGGCGTAATAAATCGTTATCGGCCGAACACTGTCGGGACACAAAAGGTATTATAATATTTTCCCGATGATTTTTGCCTCTTAACCCGGGACATTTTTTAATTAGTATATAATATTTATACACGCGTACAACAACACTACTATGGTACGGGTATACTATATACTGCAGTAACTGGGCGATGCACTTATAAAATATTATCAATTACTTTTCGAGTACCTGCCTATAAACAAGCTGGACGAATTCAAATAACACGAGAAAACAATATTTTTCAACATCAATTAAAAGTGAAATGTCATAGCGTGGTTGAATTTCCTTTTTTATCTGTAATTTACTCTTATCAACCACTCGTCTACATTTTTTATTTTAAAATTTAAATACAATCCTGTTGAACGATCGGGCACCATAAAATATCATTCTCATATTATAATTATTAATCAATGAGTGCTAATTACACGAGGTGGATCATTTAATAATTTACGTGTACATTTGAGCGGATCTAGTTCACAGCATAAATTATATAATACGAGTATCTAGTCGTAATAAATACACTGTATACAATGTCATGACGTTGATTCAAATGAAATGAATAACTGAGAGCAACGTCGCCGTCGTAATATTCAGCTGTATTTATAACATAGTGAGAAGCTAATATTCAAAGATGAGTTAAAAATGTTTAAAAAGTCAATTTTCTTAAAAATGTTTAACTTCACTAGTTTGTTATTTTTCTGATTGATTTGAAAAAACTAATCTAGTTTAATTGACTGTTGGAATAACTTAGTTGGTCGGTCAGTGTAAAAATAATTTATCAAGTTAAAATTAAAATGTTTTGGACATTTTTGGTTTTAATGGTTTCATACGTCATTAATTACTGTATAAAAGGTTTTAAATAAAAATATTTATTACATAAATTTGAGATGGAAAATATGAGTAATAACTTACAACTACCTATGTATAATTTGAATTTTTTGATTGATTCCTCCATCCTCCAATAGAATTTCAGATACCTACGCCCCTGTCTAATACTATAATAATAGTAATATTTAATACTTTTAATTCCTGTTGTGTTTCTGTTTAAAACAATATTATTGTATATAGATATAGGCACAAAATTCCGTATAATATGTGATTCGTCATCCAAGTACTAAAATTATAAAATAAGTAAAAAATAAACTATAACGCAACTCGTTTTAAACTTGGCGAGTTAAATTTATTATTTATTAACAATTAATACTAACTCTTAATTTGTCGATATCGTGTTCATTTTACTTAAATGAACTTCAATTAATTAATTTAGTTAATGAACCTTTGCTAATTGTATCTTTGTAATGGGGCTTGGTTCACACCGCCTTTTTATATTTTATTGTGACGTACATAATATTATAGCACTTATGAAATCTAAACGAGTGTTTCATTTTATATTCGTTTTGATTTATCACGAAGTTCAACCACATAGTATAACTACTTTTGATTACTTCAGAAAATGTATAATAACAATCTTTCGACCGACTACAAAAGGTACGTGTTAGTTTCGTTTCATCTCTTGCTCGTTGCAGCGTATTTCTACCAGAAAATTGGTTAAGTAAAATGTATTATTACACTTACGTTTTATTTTAATATACCTATTACCTACGTTGAATTGTACTTTGCACAATTTAGTGTCTATTGTGTCTAATTTAACATCAAAATTGCCGTATTTTGAGCGTATTACCTCTGAGCGTTGGGTATTAATCTGTCACTGATACATTTTATAATATTTGCAGAGATAGACAACGTTTTATGGATACTACGACGTGACATTGTTATCACTATCAATAAATTCATTTTGGATGTGGTAAACAATAGTTATACGATTCATCTGCATCAATGTAGTATTAATATCAAACCTTTGATATTCGTGTAGATAAATACGGTATTTATTTTGATAAAATACACGTGTTAAATTTAAATTTTAGATAATTTGTAAGATAGTTTTTTGGTTCATATAGTATAGGATCCTGATCAATTATAGCCATTTAATATTACACGTATATTTATATATTAAGTATAAATCGTAGTTCTTCGAAATATACCTACAGGGATGAAATTGTACAAATCTTAAAATATTAAAAGATTCTTTGTAGAAAAGAATTCCATAAAGCTCTTTCAAGTATAAAATATATGAGTTAAACCTAAAAGGAATCATTTCGTAGATGACATACCATTAAATTTGCTCTAAAGTAATAGTTTCAAATTAAATTAAATTTTAATATAAAATTATATTCAAGGCAGTGGAAAGCTGATAGTTTTTTGTGCATTTAGATCAATAAACGGAAGGAAAATAAATATAATTCTAGAGGTCCTATTTTGATTTTTAAAAAATATTTGAATTGGTTCGCTTCTTGTCTGTGGTTTGTGGAAAATATATTATTTTCACTATTTTTTTTTTTTTTAGTTACACTTAAGTAAAAGTGAATTTTGAAAAATAAAAATACATTATTGGTACTATACTAATTAAAAAATACAACAAGTCGAAAATACATTTCCAACATGACCTGGAAAAGAGAATAAAGAATTAAAATATGTTTTAAAAATTGAAATCGGGCTTTTGGCAATGGGTGAATTATTATTCTCCTGCTTTTTGGGACTTTCATGTTGAAACTTTTTCGATCGAAAAATGTAGCGACATATATGTACGTTACAGATTTCCAAGAATCTTGGCTGTAGTTTATCTTTAATTAAATAAAACTCAAGCACATTGATGTATAGTCACTACACACACACAGTCTCACATCACTCACGATGTGAATATTGTCTAAGTCCAACCCCTTAAAAATGGTTCACTTTCAACTGCTATATCCAACTATTCTAACTATTAATTACTATACTATAGTTAAACATTCTAACAGTTCTAGAAGTCTTACATAAATATAGTATGCATATTGCATATATGTAATATAATGTTATTAGTTATATTATTCCTTTCAATTTGGACATAGTCCAGATATTATTTATCTAAAAAATCACATTTATTTTGCTAAATTCAGAAAAAACACCACATTATTTTATTCCTTGAATTGTATTCTTTCGAATGGTGAATGAGCTTATATCCTAAGAGGATTAATCTGAGTCTCAAGCACTTTTCTCAATTTAAATTTATTATTACAATTTTTTTTTTCTGATTGTCACTTTATAATTATGTTTTTGTGAGGCCGACTTTATTTTTATTTTTATATTAATAAAACGATATATGGTCTTGAACATGTACGGGAACAGTATATGACTGAAGTTTCCGATCGCTGTCAATTTTACTACCTGTCAACCGTATATCGTTTTTCTTTTTTTTCCCTTTCCTCTCCTATTTCAGATTTTTATTAATGTTTCCGATGACAGCATAACTGCATTGCCAATACCAAACATGTATGCTCACCGCCGACGGCGCTCGTCATGTAAAATAGTTTATGACCCCGTTGTCAGTACATAAATCAACTGTACTTACATATGGGTCTTAACTCGCTCAAAATCTAATCTCTGGTACAAAAAGATAATAAAATATTCATATATTATAATATTATGTATAGAGTGCGTTAACGCCTTAATTTTAATAAAGTGTTATTTTTTGAATGGTTTCAAAGATAATCTTAAGATTAATAATCAGAAATACATAGATTAATTTTGATACAAACATTGCATCTCAAAATTGGTTTGATTAAAACTCTGAAAAATATTTCGAATAATGAGTTTTAAAAAGTTCGACTAATATAAAATGTAGTTTCCCGGATTAACCTGGAACAAAATGTTCAGTTTTTCAAATAAAAACGAAAAATTGTACAACAAATAAACGAAAATTAAATTAAAAACCGTTAAAATGCACAAAACGTTTTAAATATTATAATATTTAATAAAATATTTTATCATTATGATATAGGTATAGTATACAACTTGATAAAATAATCATTTTGAAAAGAGTGTCTTAGCTTTTGATTTTATTTTTTTTTAACAATCTTATTGAAAATAAAATAAAATGTATTAAAATATTATGAAATGTTAAAGGATTAGAAATTTGATGTTTAAAATCTCAATTTCATAAAATGTTTTATCATTAGATATAGATGCATCACGATGTATTTGACGTTAAGACCACTCCCCTTCGAGAAAACAAAATTCCAGCAAACGAAAATTTAAAAAAAACACATAATTGTGGAACATATTTTGATATTCCTGAGTTTGTCTGGTAGCTAAAGTATATATATATATATATTCGACGAGTATACATGCATGGATTCAAAATAAGATGAATTCTTGCTTGAATATAATATACGTCCTATAGCAATATTTAATTAAAACATGCAAGTACAAAAATGTTACATTGGAGATAAGGTCGACAATATTTTGTATATAATATTATGATAACTAACGTTAAGGTTATGTTAAAATCCACTTGTAACATATTATTATTTATTATTGTTTTAAATATGACTTATATTGCTTTAGTTCTACGAAAACTACAAAATTATCATACAATCTATTACGACTAATGTGCGTTATGTTATACAACTTGAAATTATTCTTTCTCCGTTCTCGTGTAAATTGCTGTAATACACTTTTGTTTTATGAACTAAACATAATATGTTAAATTTAAAACAACAATACATATTTTGATTAAAAATTCGAAGTTTCTCATTTAAATAAATATTTATAACGAGTAATGACACTAGATTAGTTTATGAAAAGTGACAATATGTGAAACAGTGATGTACATTTAAATCGCTTGTATTTTTAGTGTGGTGGGTTTGGGTTACATATTTTATCAATTAGTATACAACTGCTATCGATTTTGCGTACAATTTATAAATGCACAATTATTCTGATTAAACTGGTAGTACACTAAACGAGTCACATATTATAACAGAACATAATAATGTTAAGAAACAATATGATATACAGGTGAGAGTGTAAATGTATATTGCACAATCAACTAATTGACTTTTGTTTATTAATGTAAAATTATTTGCTGCTGAAAGGAGAGATATATTATATGATTTGTGATCACTCACCTATGTATACCGAATATGATCACCTAGTCTTAATTTTAGAAAAATAAAAAAATACTATCGGAAAACCGAATGACATGATTATGATTGTGATTATTATTTTTATTTTTTTTTTTTTTACATAGATTCGAAGAAAAATGTAATGAAATATTTAAAAACTTTTTAATTAATTGATATCGTAATTGCCGTTTTATTTGTATCATTATTATTATTATTATTTTTTTTTTTAACAATTCAACCGCAAGACTTTTTAATTTAATGTGAGTATTTTTTTTAAATTCCAGGTGCTTTATATTCTTCAAATATTTCTAAAGAATTATAACTAAATCATATAATTAAAACGGTCTGGTCAAAAGAAAAGAAACAGCAGTGAGTTAATCGTATCTTTGGAGATGTAATTTTGTTCATTTTCTGAATCGCTAAACATTTGTCATTATTCTTTTATTCTCATTACTCCATTTAATTGTCTCGAGACTTTATTAAAACGCATTTCCAAGAAAAACAGCCATATTAAAAGCTCCTGTTTAATACCTTCAGAATATGAATAAAATGTCATAGTTTTACATGTGACTTTGTTTTAGTTCCTTACTTAAACGTAAACACTATTTTCAACGAAAATTATAAAGTTTCATCATTTATGCGTCTATTTTCAAGGTTATTTATTTTTCAATTTAATTCCACAATTTATTAAACAGATAAAGATTTTTTTTATTTTACTCGCTTTTTAAAAACCAAATTGTAATTTGAGTTTATGACATTTATTCAAAGCACAAAATATACCAACTCTTTTTAATGATCGATACAATAGTTGTTATTATGTTTTGGTTAAATACTACGTTTGATTATATAAAATCCCTTACTCATACAGAACACAATATTAATTTAGTAAATAATATTTTATAAGTTTATTCATTTATTGGCGCATTTGTATTGAATTAATATAACTGATTTAGTCCGATTTTTTTTTCTTAAATCAAACATTTAATTACGGGCTTATATTTATTATACATATAGTAGGTACAAGGGCTTACTTTGAAAATTTAAAGTATTCTTTACCAGACTTTGGTTTGGTCATTAACGTCAGAATTCTAGATTTAAGTTAAAACATTTTGAAAAGTGTTTGATAATTTTTAATGATGTTGATACTACAAGGGTCAAAACTATCTTAAAGTTTCCCTCGAACAAATAAATAGATACCTGAAGAAATCAGTCAAAATCAGGATTATAGTTTTTTTCAATTCAGGTTTTTGTTTGTCTGTCAATACATAATATCAAATGAATCGTATATCATTTTAAATTTGTTTATAGTAAAACCAATGTTTTAACTTCTTCAGGTCGTAAACGAACTTTGATCAATTAAAATTTAGTTCCTTGTACAGTGACAAAAACATTGTTTCGGAATCGGCATTTGCATAATTTTCGTGTTATTAATTTTATATATTACCGGAATTGTATCAAAATCCTGAAATATATGTTCAAATGTTTACACGGCATAACACTTTATACCATTCTGGCCTCAATATTCATCAAACCTATATTATGAACATATTGTATATTATTATAAATTACAATGTATATTGAAATGTCGAGGTCACGCGAGGACTGGCGATTTATTCAACACTGCAGCCCCCCGCACGAATCCATAGTGTTATTGTCCATAGATAACGATCATCCTTTTGCTTTGAATAAAATATGGCAGACTATCTCGGGTTAATGCGAGGGTAGAAATACCATGTGAAGTTGACAAAGCTCATAATATGGTCAATGTAATTTATCTATAGAAAACTGTCCGGCCAACAATTAGACCAAGGATATCGTTTTATTCAAAACATTGATACTTAAATCAGACAATCACAAATGTTTTGGATAAAACTAAGAGATTCTTTATTATTAAGAGATTTATCGATATACGTCAAGCTTTGCTCACTTCTGCACTTTTACCGTTGTAGTGGTGTATTATTTTAATGCAACAATAAATCGTGTTGGCC
The DNA here is from genome assembly GCA_016617965.1 of Macrosiphum rosae. Lineage (NCBI taxonomy): Eukaryota > Metazoa > Arthropoda > Insecta > Hemiptera > Aphididae > Macrosiphum > Macrosiphum rosae. The sequence continues at coordinate 8,495 of WHPZ01565904.1, forward strand.
AATGGTTTTGGAAAGGGCTCGGAATCTCTATTTTATTTATAGGACTATTTAAAATATGATTTTAACATTCGATGAATGTACCTAGTAGGCATGAATAAAATAGTAACCATTGTATCCATTAAGACATACTGTATATTGACATTTAGAATTACAGACTCGATTACCTAGTAGGCATGAATAAAAGAGTAACCATTGTATCCATTAAGACATTCTGTATATTGACATTTAGAAGTACAGATTCGATTAAGAGACATCTCAAAAACTAAAGTCGTATAATTTAAATAATACGTCATGTATACCAGCTATTATTAGCAAAATCTTAAATCCATAGAAAATCATTTATTACATTCAACATTTTAACGGTATAATTAGTATGGTTAGCATAGCATAATATTATAGGTCATATTATGGTCTCATATGTAACATTTAGAGTACTCATTACACTGAAGAACATTTGCATACACAAAACAAGATTATTAAACCCACGCATCGCTCAAAATACTATAATAAAACAATGAATTGTTATAATCTCTTTCAATGCAGTAAATAATTATGATTAACGAACATAAGATAGCAAACAAAAAAACTAAATTTTTACCTGCATTTGTTGCAAATTAATATTGAATAATTAAAAAAAATTATAATAAGAGCTAATGTATTATATAACGACCATGTCGAGCGTCATAACCACAAAACTGTTTGTAATTTAACAAATGTCATTAATGTTTTTTACTTTGTTTTGTTTAGTCTGATCTTATTGATATAAATAGTTAAATAGTCTACTGTGATATAGCAAGTATAACGTTAAAAATATTATGGAAGAGATAGATTGCATTTTTATGATAATTTTATCGTCTCGTACAAGTCCTGAAACAAAACAAAAATTAATATTTAAATCAGTCAACCATATTTTATTTCCGTCTTAAACAATGACGAGCTACTTTTCCTCGATTAAATTAATAAAATAATTACACATCTGTTGATTTAAGCCAAAATATAACAACAAAATTAGGATTTAATATTTGTTTAATTGTGTACATACTGATTATATAGATTTCGTATATAATAAATATTTTGATTCTCCTTTAAATTTTAAAATAATATGATATTTGTGTGTTAACAAAAAAAAAGATTATAAATTTAAAATCATGAGCGTATTACGTATGTATTGTATCCACACTTGTATGTAATTGATAAATATTGGAAAATTCATAATACATCAAAGAGCTGAGCTGACCATGGAAAAAATACATTTATATAGTTCCTATAAAGTCACTGAACACACAGCTAAAACAAAAAGCCCGTCAATATCAATTCCTAATAAAAAGGTTATAATACAGTAAAATAGGTAGGTACATAAGTTTAATAAAATGTCAAAAGCATACAAAATATCCGTCTACTTTTAAAATGCATTTTAATTTTAACACAATATCATATTGTATCTTTGTACTGGAAATATTTTTTTTTAATTCTCCGAGGTTTTCTTCTGGATCTTCTAAAAACCAAAATTTATTTAGTTTGAAAAAATCACTCTAAACGTTCAGAAATGAAGTTCAACAAGGTTTATCAAACACTTGCAGGTGGTCAGCTTTCTTGAAAGGATTGTCGGTGCCTGCCAAAAGATTCTACGTTATAGAAAGAATATTCTCTTGTAAATACATGCCATGCACAGTCATTGTACAGAAATTCGGTAGAACATATTATTATTATACCGCGAGTAGTTGATAAAAGTTTTCATGTAAAGGTGCGTTTATATACAATAGTTGCACAAGGTTATATATATATGGATAGTTATATGCACATTTTGTGTTCCCGTCAAAGATTAGAATCCATTAAACTATCGGAGAGAAAGGAATTGGAAAGATATCGAAAACTATTTAGAGACAAAACGGTCCGGGCAAAGTCATTCGTGAACAATTTGATATTTGCGATGCGTAGAAAAATATATTTTCTGTACAAAAATTATATTCAAGTCGATTTTTTGATAGAAATTTCATTAAACTGTACAGACATTTTTAGTTCAGTGAAGCGTCAGTTGTCATTTTATTCTCGTAGTGTATAATTCATAATATAGTAGTTTATAATCAAAGCACATAATAATAATATGAAATTACATTTTGCAAAAGATAAAAAAATCATAAATATTATAATAATGTAATATAAGTACATAATATTATGTATTATTCAATACAAAAATACAAAAAGTGATTTATTATATTGGTAAAATAAAGACAGTAAATTCATTGAAAAAAGATAGATAATGTTATGCTTTTACCTATGAAATAGGTCATATTCATTTTCAGAAATGTATATTTACATTTACACTTTATTAAGTGTGAATCAACATCATAGCAGCTATGAGTTCAATAAAAACGAGAGTATAATTATATTGAATTTCAATGTGACAGAATATATTATTATAACGATTTAAATACAACTGCATAGGTATTTAAGATTATAAATTAATCGAAAAACATAATATTGGTTTTATTATAATAATATACCATTTTTTATTCTGAGGATACTTTTATTAAATAAAATATATATCACCTTTGATATTTTTATGCATTGATGGTAAATATTTTCATCAAGTGGCATTTTGAGAATTAAGTTGTAGGAGTAAGAGAAATTGTAAAACATTGATTAGAAAATTAACTCAGAGTAACAACATTGTTGTATGGAATTCTTTATGTTTTCAAGTTTATTTAGGTTATTTATGTTATCTTTACTGAATACAAATTATTTTAAATTATTAATCAATGTCTTATAATTGTATGGCAACAGCAAAAAACAAACAATAATTTAATTACAAGTATTAAAAATATATACCCAATACGCATTTTAGGTAAAATATCCAAAGAGGTCGAACAAATCTAGGGAGGAGACTAGGTAGAAACTAGTCGAAAGTTATGGAATAATTAAAAATAAATATTTTTTTAATACTGTTATAATAATTCATTAACTGATGTTTTTAATAAAACAACAATTAATTTACTACAATTGATGATCTTATAAGTTATAATAATTCAAACATTTTTAATGAAGTTGAATCATTTGTGTATATCCATAATATGTATATAATGTTATTATGCATTATTTTATAAAAATCGTATTAATTGTGTACTCACAAGAAACCATCATAACTATTGAAATATTGTTATTTTTTTACCTTGGGAACTTTTAAGTTTATATTTTTCAATTGTTTACTCAATCAATTTGAGTTTCAAATAGAAGGTGGTATTTTTGGTATGAAAAAATAATTTCCAAGCAGACAATGTCTTAATCGATCAATACGATATCAAAGTATATTATGGTGCTGCCATTATAGAAACCGGTAAATGAAAATAGGTACACCTACATAATGTACAAATGTGTCATTAGGTATTTATTTCCAAACCAATCTATAATGTCGAAATATAATATAATATCATTTAATATAAAAAATGCAAATAATATTTTATTTGACTAACGCAATATCATCTTGTTATTTTGACT